>CAWUPM010000902.1:0-30007 GCA_963924295.1 Dioctria rufipes
GTAAGGCGAAAGGCGAAAGGCGAAAGGCGAAAGGCGAAAGGCGAAAGGCGAAAGGCGAAAGGCGAAAGGCGAAAGGCGAAAGGCGAAAGGCGAAAGGCGAAAGGCGAAAGGCGAAAGGCGAAAGGCGAAGGGCGAAAGGCGAAAGGCGAAAGGCGAAAGGCGAAAGGCGAAAGGCGAAAGGCGAAAGGCGAAAGGCGATAGGCGAAAGGCGAAAGGCGAAAGGCGAAAGGCGAAAGGCGAAAGGCGGAAGGCGAAAGGGGAAAGGCGAAAGCGGAAGGTGAAAGGCGTAAGGCGAAAGGCGAAAGGCGAAAGGCGAAAGGCGAAAGGCGAAAGGCGAAAGGCGAAAGGCGAAAGGCGAAAGGCGAAAGGCGAAAGGCGAAAGGCGAAAGGCGAAAGGCGAAAGGCGAAAGGCGAAAGGCGAAGGGCGAAAGGCGAAAGGCGAAAGGCGAAAGGCGAAAGGCGAAAGGCGAAAGGCGAAAGGCGAAAGGCGATTGGCGAAAGGCGAAAGGCGAAAGGCGAAAGGCGGAAGGCGAAAGGCGAAAGGCGAAAGGCGAAAGGCGAAAGGCGAAAGGCGAAAGGCGAAAGGCGAAAGGCGTAAGGCGAAACGCGAAAGGCGAAAGGCGAAAGGCGTAAGGCGAAACGCGAAAGGCGAAAGGCGAAAGGCGAAAGGCGAAAGGCGAAAGGCGAAAGGCGAAAGGCGAAAGGCGAAAGGCGAAAGGCGAAAGGCGAAACGCGAAAGGCGAAAGGCGGAAGGCGAAAGGGGAAAGGCGAAAGCGGAAGGTGAAAGGCGTAAGGCGAAAGGCGAAAGGCGTAAGGCGAAACGCGAAAGGCGAAAGGCGAAAGGCGAAAGGCGAAAGGCGAAAGGCGAAAGGCGAAAGGCGAAAGGCGAAAGGCGTAAGGCGAAACGCGAAAGGCGAAAGGCGAAAGGCGAAAGGCGAAAGGCGAAAGGCGAAAGGCGAAAGGCGAAAGGCGAAACGCGAAAGGCGGAAGGCGAAAGGGGAAAGGCGAAAGCGGAAGGTGAAAGGCGTAAGGCGAAAGGCGAAAGGCGAAAGGCGAAAGGCGAAAGGCGAAAGGCGAAAGGTGAAAGGCGAAAGGCGAAAGGCGAAAGGCGAAAGGCGAAAGGCGAAAGGCGAAAGGCGAAAGGCGAAAGGCGAAAGGCGAAAGGCGAAAGGCGAAAGGCGAAAGGCGTAAGGCGAAACGCGAAAGGCGAAAGGCGAAAGGCGAAAGGCGAAAGGCGAAAGGCGAAAGGCGAAAGGCGAAAGGCGAAACGCGAAAGGCGGAAGGCGAAAGGGGAAAGGCGAAAGCGGAAGGTGAAAGGCGTAAGGCGAAAGGCGAAAGGCGAAAGGCGAAAGGCGAAAGGCGAAAGGCGAAAGGCGAAAGGCGAAAGGTGAAAGGCGAAAGGCGAAAGGCGAAAGGCGAAAGGCGAAAGGCGAAAGGCGAAAGGCGAAAGGCGAAAGGCGAAGGGCGAAAGGCGAAAGGCGAAAGGCGAAAGGCGAAAGGCGAAAGGCGAAAGGCGAAAGGCGATAGGCGAAAGGCGAAAGGCGAAAGGCGAAAGGCGGAAGGCGAAAGGCGAAAGGCGAAAGGCGAAAGGCGAAAGGCGAAAGGCGAAAGGCGAAAGGCGAAAGGCGAAAGGCGAAAGGCGAAAGGCGAAAGGCGAAAGCGGAAGGTGAAAGGCGTAAGGCGAAAGGCGAAAGGCGAAAGGCGAAAGGCGAAAGGCGAAAGGCGAAAGGCGAAAGGCGAAAGGCGAAAGGCGAAAGGGGAAAGGTGAAAGGCGATAGGCGAAAGGCGAAAGGCGAAAGGCGAAAGGCGAAAGGCGGAAGGCGAAAGGCGAAAGGCGAAAGGCGAAAGGCGAAAGGCGAAAGGCGAAAGGCGAAAGGCGAAAGGCGAAAGGCGAAAGGCGAAAGGCGAAAGGCGAAAGGCGAAAGGCGAAGGGCGAAAGGCGAAAGGCGAAAGGCGAAAGGCGAAAGGCGAAAGGCGAAAGGCGAAAGGCGAAAGGCGAAAGGCGAAAGGCGAAAGGCGAAAGGCGAAAGGCGAAAGGTGAAAGGCGAAAGGCGAAAGGCGAAAGGCGAAAGGCGAAAGGCGAAAGGCGAAAGGCGAAAGGCGAAAGGCGAAAGGCGTAAGGCGAAACGCGAAAGGCGAAAGGCGAAAGGCGAAAGGCGAAAGGCGAAAGGCGTAAGGCGAAACGCGAAAGGCGAAAGGCGAAAGGCGAAAGGCGAAAGGCGAAAGGCGAAAGGCGAAAGGCGAAAGGCGAAAGGCGAAAGGCGAAAGGCGAAAGGCGAAAGGCGAAAGGCGAAAGGCGAAAGGCGAAAGGCGTAAGGCGAAACGCGAAAGGCGAAAGGCGAAAGGCGAAAGGCGAAAGGCGAAAGGCGAAAGGCGAAAGGCGAAAGGCGAAAGGCGAAAGGCGAAAGGCGAAAGGCGAAAGGGGAAAGGCGAAAGCGGAAGGTGAAAGGCGTAAGGCGAAAGGCGAAAGGCGAAAGGCGAAAGGCGAAAGGCGAAAGGCGAAAGGCGAAAGGCGAAAGGTGAAAGGCGAAAGGCGAAAGGCGAAAGGCGAAAGGCGAAAGGCGAAAGGCGAAAGGCGAAAGGCGAAAGGCGAAAGGCGAAAGGCGTAAGGCGAAACGCGAAAGGCGAAAGGCGAAAGGCGAAAGGCGAAAGGCGAAAGGCGAAAGGCGGAAGGCGAAAGGCGAAAGGCGAAAGGCGAAAGGCGAAAGGCGAAAGGCGAAAGGCGAAAGGCGAAAGGCGAAAGGCGAAAGGCGAAAGGCGAAAGGCGAAAGGCGAAAGGCGAAGGGCGAAAGGCGAAAGGCGAATGGCGAAAGGCGAAAGGCGAACGGCGAAAGGCGAAAGGCGAAAAGCGGAAGGCAAAAGGAAAAACGATTTTCAAAACATGAAATGAAAATGGAGAAATTTAAAATGCCTGAAGCAAAAGAAAAAACGATATTCAAAAGATAAAATACAAAAGTTGAAATTGAAAATGCGAAATGAAAAATTCGAAATTATAAATTTGTATTTCAAAATGCTAAAGGCTAATTGCGAAAGATGAAAGACGAAAGGCGGAAGGTGAAAGGCGAAAGGCGAAAGGCGAAAGGCGAAAGGCGAAAGGCGAAAGGCGAAAGGCGAAAGGCGAAAGGCGAAAGGCGTAAGGCGAAACGCGAAAGGCGAAAGGCGAAAGGCGAAAGGCGAAAGGCGAAAGGCGAAAGGCGAAAGGCGAAAGGCGAAAGGCGAAAGGCGAAAGGCGAAAGGCGAAAGGCGAAAGGCGAAAGGCGAAAGGCGAAAGGCGAAAGGCGAAAGGCGAAAGGCGAAAGGCGAAAGGCGGAAGGCGAAAGGGGAAAGGCGAAAGCGGAAGGTGAAAGGCGTAAGGCGAAAGGCGAAAGGCGGAAGGCGAAAGGGGAAAGGCGAAAGCGGAAGGTGAAAGGCGTAAGGCGAAAGGCGAAAGGCGAAAGGCGAAAGGCGAAAGGCGAAAGGCGAAAGGCGAAAGGTGAAAGGCGAAAGGCGTAAGGCGAAACGCGAAAGGCGAAAGGCGAAAGGCGAAAGGCGAAAGGCGAAAGGCGAAAGGCGAAAGGCGAAAGGCGAAAGGCGAAAGGCGAAAGGCGAAAGGCGAAAGGCGAAAGGCGAAAGGCGAAAGGCGAAAGGCGAAAGGCGAAAGGCGAAAGGCGAAAGGCGAAAGGCGGAAGGCGAAAGGGGAAAGGCGAAAGCGGAAGGTGAAAGGCGTAAGGCGAAAGGCGAAAGGCGGAAGGCGAAAGGGGAAAGGCGAAAGCGGAAGGTGAAAGGCGTAAGGCGAAAGGCGAAAGGCGAAAGGCGAAAGGCGAAAGGCGAAAGGCGAAAGGCGAAAGGTGAAAGGCGAAAGGCGAAAGGCGAAAGGCGAAAGGCGAAAGGCGAAAGGCGAAAGGCGAAAGGCGTAAGGCGAAACGCGAAAGGCGAAAGGCGAAAGGCGAAAGGCGAAAGGCGAAAGGCGAAAGGCGAAAGGCGAAAGGCGAAAGGCGAAAGGCGAAAGGCGAAAGGCGTAAGGCGAAACGCGAAAGGCGAAAGGCGAAAGGCGAAAGGCGAAAGGCGAAAGGCGAAAGGCGAAAGGCGAAAGGCGAAAGGCGAAAGGCGAAAGGCGATAGGCGAAAGGCGAAAGGCGAAAGGCGAAAGGCGGAAGGCGAAAGGCGAAAGGCGAAAGGCGAAAGGCGAAAGGCGAAAGGCGAAAGGCGAAAGGCGAAAGGCGAAAGGCGAAAGGCGAAAGGCGAAGGGCGAAAGGCGAAAGGCGAAAGGCGAATGGCGAAAAGCGAAAGGCGAAAGG
Organism: Dioctria rufipes; assembly: GCA_963924295.1. Classification (NCBI taxonomy): domain Eukaryota; kingdom Metazoa; phylum Arthropoda; class Insecta; order Diptera; family Asilidae; genus Dioctria; species Dioctria rufipes. The sequence goes on from CAWUPM010000902.1 coordinate 4,277, forward strand.
CGAAAGGCGAAAGGCGTAAGGCGAAACGCGAAAGGCGAAAGGCGAAAGGCGAAAGGCGAAAGGCGAAAGGCGAAAGGCGAAAGGCGAAAGGCGAAAGGCGAAAGGCGAAAGGCGTAAGGCGAAACGCGAAAGGCGAAAGGCGAAAGGCGAAAGGCGAAAGGCGAAAGGCGAAAGGCGAAAGGCGAAAGGCGAAAGGCGAAAGGCGATAGGCGAAAGGCGAAAGGCGAAAGGCGGAAGGCGAAAGGCGAAAGGCGAAAGGCGAAAGGCGAAAGGCGAAAGGCGAAAGGCGAAAGGCGAAAGGCGAAAGGCGAAAGGCGAAAGGCGAAGGGCGAAAGGCGAAAGGCGAAAGGCGAATGGCGAAAAGCGAAAGGCGAAAGGCGAAAGGCGAAAGGCGTAAGGCGAAACGCGAAAGGCGAAAGGCGAAAGGCGAAAGGCGAAAGGCGAAAGGCGAAAGGCGAAAGGCGAAAGGCGAAAGGCGAAAGGCGAAAGGCGAAAGGCGAAAGGCGAAAGGCGAAAGGCGGAAGGCGAAAGGGGAAAGGCGAAAGCGGAAGGTGAAAGGCGAAAGGCGAAAGGCGAAAGGCGAAAGGCGAAAGGCGAAAGGCGAAAGGCGAAAGGCGAAAGGCGAAAGGTGAAAGGCGAAAGGCGAAAGGCGAAAGGCGAAAGGCGAAAGGCGAAAGGCGAAAGGCGAAAGGCGAAAGGCGAAAGGCGTAAGGCGAAACGCGAAAGGCGAAAGGCGAAAGGCGAAAGGCGAAAGGCGAAAGGCGAAAGGCGAAAGGCGAAAGGCGAAAGGCGAAAGGCGAAAGGCGAAAGGCGAAAGGCGAAAGGCGAAAGGCGAAAGGCGAAAGGCGAAAGGCGAAAGGCGAAAGGCGAAAGGCGAAAGGCGAATGGCGAAAGGCGTAAGGCGAAAGGCGAAAGGCGAAAGGCGAAAGGCGAAAGGCGAAAGGCGAAAGGCGAAAGGCGAAAGGCGAAAGGCGAAAGGCGAAAGGTGAAAGGCGAAAGGCGAAAGGCGAAAGGCGAAAGGCGAAAGGCGAAAGGCGAAAGGCGAAAGGCGAAAGGCGAAAGGCGAAAGGCGAAAGGCGGAAGGCGAAAGGGGAAAGGCGAAAGCGGAAGGTGAAAGGCGTAAGGCGAAAGGCGAAAGGCGAAAGGCGAAAGGCGAAAGGCGAAAGGCGAAAGGCGAAAGGCGAAAGGCGAAAGGTGAAAGGCGAAAGGCGAAAGGCGAAAGGCGAAAGGCGAAAGGCGAAAGGCGAAAGGCGAAAGGCGAAAGGCGAAAGGCGTAAGGCGAAACGCGAAAGGCGAAATTCGAAAGGCGAAAGGCGAAAGGCGAAAGGCGAAAGGCGAAAGGCGAAAGGCGAAAGGCGAAAGGCGAAAGGCGAAAGGCGAAAGGCGAAAGGCGAAAGGCGAAAGGCGAAAGGCGAAAGGCGAAAGGCGAAAGGCGAAAGGCGTAAGGCGAAACGCGAAACGCGAAAGGCGAAAGGCGAAAGGCGAAAGGCGAAAGGCGAAAGGCGAAAGGCGAAAGGCGAAAGGCGAAAGGCGAAAGGCGAAAGGCGAAAGGCGAAAGGCGAAAGGCGAAAGGCGAAAGGCGAAAGGCGGAAGGCGAAAGGGGAAAGGCGAAAGCGGAAGGTGAAAGGCGTAAGGCGAAAGGCGAAAGGCGAAAGGCGAAAGGCGAAAGGCGAAAGGCGAAAGGTGAAAGGCGAAAGGCGAAAGGCGAAAGGCGAAAGGCGAAAGGCGAAAGGCGAAAGGCGAAAGGCGAAAGGCGAAAGGCGAAAGGCGTAAGGCGAAACGCGAAAGGCGAAAGGCGAAAGGCGAAAGGCGAAAGGCGAAAGGCGAAAGGCGAAAGGCGAAAGGCGAAAGGCGAAAGGCGAAAGGCGAAAGGCGAAAGGCGAAAGGCGAAAGGCGAAAGGCGAAAGGCGAAAGGCGAAAGGCGAAAGGCGAAAGGGGAAAGGCGAAAGGCGATAGGCGAAAGGCGAAAGGCGAAAGGCGAAAGGCGGAAGGCGAAGGGCGAAAGGCGAAAGGCGAAAGGCGAAAGGCGAAAGGCGAAAGGCGAAAGGCGAAAGGCGAAAGGCGAAAGGCGAAAGGTGAAAGGCGAAAGGTGAAAGGCGAAAGGGGAAAGGCGAAAGGCGAAAGGCGGAAGGTGAAAGGCGAAATGCGAAAGGCGAAAGGCGAAAGGCGAAAGGCGAAAGGCGAAAGGCGAAAGACGAAAGGCGAAGGGCGAAAGGCGAAAGGCGAATGGCGAAAGGCGAAAGGCGAACGGCGAAAGGCGAAAGGCGAAAAGCGGAAGGCAAAAGGAAAAACGATTTTCAAAACATGAAATGAAAATGGAGAAATTTAAAATGCCTGAAGCAAAAGAAAATACGATATTCAAAAGATAAAATACAAAAGTTGAAATTGAAAATGCGAAATGGAAAATTCGAAATTATAAATTTGTATTTCAAAATGCTAAAGGCTAATTGCGAAAGATGAAAGACGAAAGGCGAAGGGCGAAAGGCGGAAGGCGAAAGGCGAAAGGCGAAAGGCGAAAGGCGAAAGGCGAAAGGCGAAAGGTGAAAGGCGAAAGGTGAAAGGCGAAAGGGGAAAGGCGAAAGGCGAAAGGCGGAAGGTGAAAGGCGAAAGGCGAAAGGCGAAAGGCGAAAGGCGAAAGGCGAAAGGCGAAAGGCGAAAGGCGAAGGGCGAAAGGCGAAAGGCGAATGGCGAAAGGCGAAAGGCGAACGGCGAAAGGTGAAAGGCGAAAGGCGAAAAGCGGAAGGCAAAAGGAAAAACGATTTTCAAAACATGAAATGAAAATGGAGAAATTTAAAATGCCTGAAGCAAAAGAAAAAACGATATTCAAAAGATAAAATACAAAAGTTGAAATTGAAAATGCGAAATGGAAAATTCGAAATTATAAATTTGTATTTCAAAATCCTAAAAGCTAATTGCGAAAGACGAAAGACGAAAGGCGAAAGGCGAAAGTCGAAATGCAAAAGGCGAAAGGCGAAAGGTGAAAGCCGAAAGGCGAAAGGTGAAAGGCGAAAGGTGAAAGGCGAAAGGCGAAAGGCGAAAGGCGAAAGGCGAAAGGCGAAAGGCGAAAGGCGAAAGGCGAAAGGCGAAAGGCGAAAGGCGAAAGGCGAAAGGCGAAAGGCGAAAGGCGAAAGGCGAAAGGGGAAAGGCGAAAGGCGAAAGGCGAAGAGGCGGAAGGTGGAAGGCGAAAGGCGAAAGGCGAAAGGCGAAAGGCGAAAGGCGAAAGGCGAAAGGCGAAAGGCGAAAGGCGAAGGGCGAAAGGCGAAAGGCGAAAGGCGAAAGGCGAAAGGCGAAAGGCGAAAGGCGACAGGCGAAAGGCGAAAGGCGAAAGGCGAAAGGCGAAAGGCGGAAGGCGAAAGGCGAAAGGCGAAAGGCGAAAGCCGAAAGGCGAAAGGCGAAAGGCGAAAGGCGAAAGGCGAAAGGCGAAAGGCGAAAGGCGAAAGGCGAATGGCGAAAGGCGAAAGGCGAAAGGCGAAAGGCGGAAGGCGGAAGGTGAAAGGCGAAAGGCGAAAGGCGAAAGGCGAAAGGCGAAAGGCGAAAGGCGAAAGGCGATAGGCGTAAGGCGAAAGGTGAAAGGCGGAAGGTGAAAGGCGAAAGGCGAAAGGCGAAAGGCGAAAGGCGAAAGGCGTAAGGCGAAAGGTGAAAGGCGAAAGGCGAAAGGCGAAAGGCGAAAGGCGAAAGGCGGAAGGCAAAAGGAAAAACGATTTTCAAAACATGAAATGAAAATGGAGAAATTTAAAATGCCTGAAGCAAAAGAAAAAACGATATTCAAAAGATAAAATACAAAAGTTGAAATTGAAAATGCGAAATGGAAAATTCGAAATTATAAATTTGTATTTCAAAATGCTAAAGGCTAATTGCGAAAGATGAAAGACGAAAGGCGGAAGGTGAAAGGCGAAAGGCGAAAGGCGAAAGGCGAAAGGCGGAAGGCGAAAGGTGAAAGGCGAAGAGCGAAAGGTGAAAGGCGAAAGGTGAAAGCCGAAAGGCAAAAGGTGATAGGCGAAAGGCGAAAGGCGGAAGGCGAAAGGCGAAAGGCGAAAGGCGAAAGGCGAAGGGCGAGAGGCGAAAGGTGAAAGGCGAAAGGCGAAAGGCGAAAGGCGAAAGGCGAAAGGCGAAAGGCGAAAGGCGAAAGGCGAAAGGCGAAAGGCGAATGGCGAAAGGCGAAAGGCGAAAGGCGAAAGGCGGAAGGCGGAAGGTGAAAGGCGAAAGGCGAAAGGCGAAAGGCGAAAGGCGAAAGGCGAAAGGCGAAAGGCGAAAGGCGAAAGGCGAAAGGCGAAAGGCGAAAAGCGGAAGGCAAAAGGAAAAACGATTTTCAAAACATGATATGAAAATGGAGAAATTTAAAATGCCTAAAGCAAAAGAAAAAAACGATATTCAAAAGTTAAAATACAAAAGTTGAAATTGAAAATGCGAAATGGAAAATTCGAAATTATAAATTTGTATTTCAAAATGCTAAAGGCGAATTGCGAAAGGCAAAAGACGAAAGGCGAAGGGCGAAAGTCGAAAGGCGAAAGGCGAAATGCAAGAGGCGAAAGGCGAAAGGCGAAAGGTGAAAGGCGAAAGGCGAAAGGTGAAAGGCGAAAGGCGAAAGGCGAAAGGCGAAAGGCGAAAGGCGAAAGGCGAAAGGCGAAAGGCGAAAGGCGAAAGGCGAAAGGCGAAAGGCGAAAGGCGAAAGGGGAAAGGCGAAAGGCCTGAAGCAAAAGAAAAAACGATATTCAAAAGATAAAATACAAAAGTTGAAATTGAAAATGCGAAATTATAAATTTGTATTTCAAAATGCTAAAGGCTAATTGCGAAAGACGAAAGACGAAAGGCGAAGGGCGAAAGTCGAAAGGCGAAAGGCGAAATGCAAAAGGCGAAAGGCGAAAGGCGAAAGGTGAAAGGCGAAAGGCGAAAGGTGAAAGGCGAAAGGCGAAAGGCGAAAGGCGAAAGGCGAAAGGTGAAAGGCGAAAGGCGAAAGGCGAAAGGCGAAAGGCGAAAGGCGAAAGGCGAAAGGCGAAAGGCGAAAGGCGAAAGGCAAAAGACGAAAGACGAAAGGCGAAAGGCGAAAGGCGGAAGGTGAAAGGCGTAAGGCGAAAGGCGAAAGGCGAAAGGCGAAGGCGAAAGGCGAAAGGCGAAAGGCGAAAGGCGAAAGGCGAAAGGCGAAAGGCGAAAGGCGAAAGGCGAAAGGCGAAAGGCGAAAGGCGAAAGGCGAAAGGCGAAAAGCGGAAGGCGAAAGGCGAAAGGCGATAGGCGAAAGGCGAAGGGCGTGAGGCAAAAGTCAAAATGCCTAAGGCAAAAGGAAAAACGATTTTCAAATGAAAATGGAGAAATTTAAAATGCCTAAAGCAAAAGAAAAAACGATATTCAAAAGATAATATACAAAAGTTGAAATTGAAAATGCGAAATGGAAAATTCGAAATTATAAATTCGTATTTCAAAATGCTAAAGGCGAAATGCGAAAGGCGAAAGACGAAAGGCGAAGGGCGAAAGTCGAAAGTCGAAAGGCGAAAGGCGAAAGGCAAAAGGCAAAAGGTGATAGGCGAAAGGCGAAAGGCGGAAGGCGAAAGGCGAAAAGCGAAAGGCGAAAGGCGAAAGGCGAAAGGCGAAAGGCGAAAGGCGAAAGGCGAAAGGCGAAAGGCGAAAGGCGAAAGGCGAAAGGCGAAAGGCGAAAGGCGAAAGGCGTAAGGCGAAACGCGAAAGGCGAAAGGCGAAAGGCGAAAGGCGAAATGCGAAAGGCGAAAGGCGAAAGGCGAAAGGCGAAAGGCGAAAGGCGAAAGGCGAAAGGCGAAAGGCGAAAGGCGAAAGGCGAAAGGCGAAAGGCGAAAGGCGAAAGGCGGAAGGCGAAAGGGGAAAGACGAAAGCGGAAGGTGAAAGGCGTAAGGCGAAAGGCGAAAGGCGAAAGGCGAAAGGCGAAAGGCGAAAGGCGAAAGGCGAAAGGCGAAAGGCGAAAGGCGAAAGGTGAAAGGCGAAAGGCGAAAGGCGAAAGGCGAAAGGCGAAAGGCGAAAGGCGAAAGGCGTAAGGCGAAACGCGAAAGGCGAAAGGCGAAAGGCGAAAGGCGAAAGGCGAAAGGCGAAAGGCGAAAGGCGAAAGGCGAAAGGCGAAGGGCGAAAGGCGAAAGGCGAAAGGCGAAAGGCGAAAGGCGAAAGGCGAAAGGGGAAAGGCGAAAGGCGAAAGGCGAAAGGCGAAAGGCGAAAGGCGAAAGGCGGAAGGCGAAAGGCGAAAGGCGAAAGGCGAAAGGCGAAAGGCGAAAGGCGAAAGGCGAAAGGCGAAAGGCGAAAGGCGAAAGGCGGAAGGTGAAAGGCGTAAGGCGAAAGGCGAAAGGCGAAAGGCGAAAGTCGAAAGGCGAAAGGCGAAAGGCGAAAGGCGAAAGGCGAAAGGCGAAAGGCGAAAGGCGTAAGGCGAAAGGTGAAAGGCGAAAGGCGAAAGGCGGAAGGCAAAAGGAAAAACGATTTTCAAAACATGAAATGAAAATGGAGAAATTTAAAATGCCTGAAGCAAAAGAAAAAACGATATTCAAAAGATAAAATACAAAAGTTGAAATTGAAAATGCGAAATGGAAAATTCGAAATTATAAATTTGTATTTCAAAATGCTAAAGGCTAATTGCGAAAGATGAAAGACGAAAGGCGGAAGGTGAAAGGCGAAAGGCGAAAGGCGAAAGGCGAAAGGCGAAAGGCGAAAGGCGAAAGGCGAAAGGCGAAAGGTGAAAGGCGAAAGGTGAAAGGCGAAAGGGGAAAGGCGAAAGGCGAAAGGCGGAAGGTGAAAGGCGAAATGCGAAAGGCGAAAGGCGAAAGGCGAAAGGCGAAAGGCGAAAGGCGAAAGGCGAAGGGCGAAAGGCGAAAGGCGAATGGCGAAAGGCGAAAGGCGAACGGCGAAAGGCGAAAGGCGAAAAGCGGAAGGCAAAAGGAAAAACGATTTTCAAAACATGAAATGAAAATGGAGAAATTTAAAATGCCTGAAGCAAAAGAAAAAACGATATTCAAAAGATAAAATACAAAAGTTGAAATTGAAAATGCGAAATGGAAAATTCGAAATTATAAATTTGTATTTCAAAATGCTAAAGGCTAATTGCGAAAGATGAAAGACGAAAGGCGAAGGGCGAAAGGCGGAAGGCGAAAGGCGAAAGGCGAAAGGCGAAAGGCGAAAGGCGAAAGGCGAAAGGCGAAAGGCGAAAGGCGAAAGGTGAAAGGCGAAAGGTGAAAGGCGAAAGGGGAAAGGCGAAAGGCGAAAGGCGGAAGGTGAAAGGCGAAAGGCGAAAGGCGAAAGGCGAAAGGCGAAGGGCGAAAGGCGAAAGGCGAATGGCGAAAGGCGAAAGGCGAACGGCGAAAGGCGAAAGGCGAAAGGCGAAAAGCGTAAGGCAAAAGGAAAAACGATTTTCAAAACATGAAATGAAAATGGAGAAATTTAAAATGAGTGAAGCAAAAGAAAAAACGATATTCAAAAGATAAAATACAAAAGTTGAAATTGAAAATGCGAAATGGAAAATTCGAAATTATAAATTTGTATTTCAAAATGCTAAAAGCTAATTGCGAAAGACGAAAGACGAAAGGCGAAAGGCGAAAGGCGAAATGCAAAAGGCGAAAGGCGAAAGGCGAAAGGCGAAAGGCGAAAGGCGAAAGGCGAAAGGCGAAAGGCGAAAGGCGAAAGGCGAAAGGCGAAAGGCGAAAGGCGAAAGGCGAAAGGGGAAAGGCGAAAGGCGAAAGGCGAAAGGCGAAGGGCGAAGGGCGAAAGGCGGAAGGTGGAAGGCGAAAGGCGAAAGGCGAAAGGCGAAAGGCGAAAGGCGAAAGGCGAAAAGCGAAGGGCGAAAGGCGAAAGGCGAAAGGCGAAAGGCGAAAGGCGAAAGGCGAAAGGCGAAAGGCGAAAGGCGAAAGGCGAAATGCGAAAGGCGGAAGGCGAAAGGTGAAAGGCGAAGAGCGAAAGGTGAAAGGCGAAAGGTGAAAGCCGAAAGGCAAAAGGTGATAGGCGAAAGGCGAAAGGCGGAAGGCGAAAGGCGAAAGGCGAAAGGCGAAGGGCGAGAGGCGAAAGGTGAAAGGCGAAAGGCGAAAGGCGAAAGGCGAAAGGCGAAAGGCGAAAGGCGAAAGGCGAAAGGCGAAACGCGAAAGGCGAAAGGCGAAAGGCGAATGGCGAAAGGCGAAAGGCGAAAGGCGAAAAGCGAAAGGCGGAAGGCGGAAGGTGAAAGGCGAAAGGCGAAAGGCGAAAGGCGAAAGGCGAAAGGCGAAAGGCGAAAGGCGAAAGGCGAAAGGCGAAAGGCGAAAGGCGAAAAGCGGAAGGCAAAAGGAAAAACGATTTTCAAAACATGATATGAAAATGGAGAAATTTAAAATGCCTAAAGCAAAAGAAAAAAACGATATTCAAAATTAAAATACAAAAGTTGAAATTGAAAATGCGAAATGGAAAATTCGAAATTATAAATTTGTATTTCAAAATGCTAAAGGCGAATTGCGAAAGGCGAAAGACGAAAGGCGAAGGGCGAAAGTCGAAAGGCGAAAGGCGAAATGCAAGAGGCGAAAGGCGAAAGGCGGAAGGTGAAAGGCGAAAGGCGAAAGGTGAAAGGCGAAAGGGGAAAGGCGAAAGGCGAAAGGCGAAAGGCGGAAGGTGAAAGGCGAAAGGCGAAAGGCGAAAGGCGAAAGCCGAAAGGCGAAAGGCGAAAGGCGAAAGGCGAAAGGTGAAAGGCGAAAGGGGAAAGGCGAAAGGCGAAAGGCGGAAGGTGAAAGGCGAAAGGCGAAAGGCGAAAGGCGAAAGGCGAAAGGCGAAGGGCGAAAGGCGAAAGGCGAATGGCGAAAGGCGAAAGGCGAACGGCGAAAGGCGAAAGGCGAAAAGCGGAAGGCAAAAGGAAAAACGATTTTCAAAACATGAAATGAAAATGGAGAAATTTAAAATGCCTGAAGCAAAAGAAAAAACGATATTCAAAAGATAAAATACAAAAGTTGAAATTGAAAATGCGAAATTATAAATTTGTATTTCAAAATGCTAAAGGCTAATTGCGAAAGACGAAAGACGAAAGGCGAAGGGCGAAAGTCGAAAGACGAAAGGCGAAATGCAAAAGGCGAAAGGCGAAAGGTGAAAGGCGAAAGGCGAAAGGTGAAAGGCGAAAGGCGAAAGGCGAAAGGCGAAAGGCGAAAGGTGAAAGGCGAAAGGCGAAAGGCGAAAGGCGAAAGGCGAAAGGCGAAAGGCGAAAGGCGAAAGGCGAAAGGCAAAAGACGAAAGGCGAAAGGCGAAAGGCGAAAGGGGAAAGGCGAAAGGCGAAAGGCGAAAGGCGGAAGGTGAAAGGCGTAAGGCGAAAGGCGAAAGGCGAAAGGCGAAAGGCGAAGGCGAAAGGCGAAAGGCGAAAGGCGAAAGGCGAAAGGCGAAAGGCGAAAGGCGAAAGGCGAAAGGCGAAAGGCGAAAGGCGAAAGGCGAAAGGCGAAAGGCGAAAGGCGAAAAGCGGAAGGCGAAAGGCGAAAGGCGATAGGCGAAAGGCGAAGGGCGTGCGGCAAAAGTCAAAATGCCTAAGGCAAAAGGAAAAACGATTTTCAAATGAAAATGGAGAAATTTAAAATGCCTAAAGCAAAAGAAAAAACGATATTCAAAAGATAATATACAAAAGTTGAAATTGAAAATGCGAAATGGAAAATTCGAAATTATAAATGCGTATTTCAAAATGCTAAAGGGGAAATGCGAAAGGCGAAAGACGAAAGGCGAAGGGCGAAAGTCGAAAGGTGAAAGGCGAGAGGCAAAAGGCGAAAGGCGAAAGGAGAAAGGTGAAAGACGAAAGGCGAAAGGCGAAAGGCGAAAGGCGAAAGGCGAAAGGCGAAAGGCGAAAGGCGAAAGGCGGAAGGCGAAAGGCGAAAGGCGGAAGGTGAAAGGCGAAAGGCGAAAGGCGAAAGGCGAAAGGCGAAAGTTGAAAGGCGAAAGGCGAAAAGTGAAAGGCGAAAGGCGAAAGGCGAAAGGCGAAAGGCGAAAGGCGAAAGGCGAAAGGCGAAAGGCGAAAGGCGGAAGGCGAAAGGCGAAAGGCGAAAGGTGAAGGGCGAGAGGCAAAAGTCAAAATGCCTAAGGCAAAAGGAAAAACGATTTTCAAAACATGAAATAAAAATGGAGAAATTTAAAATGCCTAAAGCAAAAGAAAAAACGATATTCAAAAGATAAAATACAAAAGTTGAAATTGAAAATGCGAAATGGAAAATTCGAAATTATAAATTCGTATTTCAAAAGGCTAAAGGCGAAATGCGAAAAGCGAAAGACGAAAGGCGAAGGGCTATTGTCGAAAGGCGAAAGGCGAAAGGCGAATGGCGAAAGGCGAAAGGCGAAAGGCGAAAGGCGAAAGGCGAAAGGCGAAAGGCGAAAGGCGAAAGGCCAAAGGCGAAAAGCGAAAGGCGAAAGGCGAAAGGCGAAAGGCGAAAGGCGAAAGGCGAAAGGCGAAAGGCGAAAGGCGAAAGGCGAAAGGCGAAAGGCGAAAGGCGAAAGGCGAAAAGCGAAAGGCGAAAGGCGAAAAGCGGCAGGCAAAAGGAAAAATGATTTTCAAAACATGAAATGAAAATGGAGAAATTTAAAATGCCTAAAGCAAAAGAAAAAACGATATTCAAAAGATAAAATACAAGAGTAGAAATTGAACATGCGAAATGGAAAATTCGAAATTATAAATTTGTATTTTAAAATGCTAAAGGCGAATTGCGAAAGGCGAAAGACGAAAGGCGAAGGGCGAAAGTCGAAAGGCGAAAGGTGAAAGGCGAAAGGCGAAAGGTGAAAGGCGAAAGACGAAAGGCGAAGGGCGAAAGTCGAAAGGCGAAAGTTGAAAGGCGAAAGGCGAAAGGCGAAAGGCGAAAGGCGAAAGGCGAAAGGCGAAAGGCGAAAGGCGAAAGGCGAAAGGCGAAAGGCGAAAGGCGAAAGGCGACAGGCGAAAGGCGAAAGGCGAAAGGCGAAAGGCGAAAGGGGAAAGGCGAAAGGCGAAAGGCGAAAAGCGGAAGGCGAAAGGGGAAAGGCGAAAGGCGAAAGCGGAAGGTGAAAGGCGTAAGGCGAAAGGCGACAGGCGAAAGGCGAAAGACGAAAGGCGAAAGACGTAAGGCGAAAGGCGAAAGGCGAAAGGCGAAAAGCGAAAGGCGAAAGGCGAAAGGCGAAAGGCGAAAGGCGAAAGGCGAAAGGCGAAAGTCGAAAGGCGAAAGGCGAAAGGCGAAAGGCGAAAAGCGAAAGGCGAAAGGCGAAAGGCGAAAGGCGAAAGGCGAAAGGCGAAAGGCGAAAGGCGGGAGGTGAAAGGCGTAAGGCGAAAGGCGAAAGGCGAAAGGCGAAAGTCGAAAGGCGAAAGGCGAAAGGCGAAAGGCGAAAGGCGAAAGGCGTAAGGTGAAAGGCGAAAGGCGAAAGGCGAAAGGCGAAAGGCGAAAGGCGAAAGGCGAAAGGCGGAAGGCGGAAGGCAAAAGGAAAAACGATTTTCAAAACATGAAATGAAAATGCAGAAATTTAAAATGCCTGAAGCAAAAGAAAAAACGATATTCAAAAGATAAAATACAAAAGTTGAAATTGAAAATGCGAAATGGAAAATTCGAAATTATAAATTTGTATTTCAAAATGCTAAAGGCTAATTGCGAAAGATGAAAGACGAAAGGCGAAGGGCGAAAGTCGAAAGGCGAAAGGCGAAATGCAAAAGGCGAAAGGCGAAAGGCGAAAGGCGAAAGGTGAAAGGCGAAAGGCGAAAGGCGAAAGGCGAAAGGCGAAAGGCGACAGGCGAAAGGCGAAAGGCGAAAGGCGAAAGGCGACAGGCGAAAGGCGAAAGGCGAAAAGCGAAAGGCGGAAGGTGAAATGCGTAAGGCGAAAGGCGAAAGCGAAAGGCGAAAGGTGAAAGGCGAAAGGCGAAAGGCGAAAGCCGAAAGGCGAAAGGCGACAGGCGAAATGCGAAAGGCGAAAGGCGAAAAGCGAAAGGCGAAAGGCGAAAGGCGAAAAGCGAAAGGCGAAAAGCGGAAGGCGAAAGGCGAAAGGCGAAAGGTGAAAGGCGAAAGGCGAAAGGCGAAAGCCGAAAGGCGAAAGGCGACAGGCGAAATGCGAAAGGCGAAAGGCGAAAGGCGAAAGGCGAAAGGCGCAGGCGAAAGGCGAAAGGCGAAAGGCGAAAGGCGACAGGCGAAAGGCGAAAGGCGAAAAGCGAAAGGCGGAAGGTGAAATGCGTAAGGCGAAAGGCGAAAGCGAAAGGCGAAAGGTGAAAGGCGAAAGGCGAAAGGCGAAAGGCGACAGGCGAAAGGCGAAAGGCGAAAAGCGAAAGGCGGAAGGTGAAATGCGTAAGGCGAAAGGCGAAAGGCGAAAGGCGGAAGGCGAAAGGGGAAAGGCGAAAGGCGAAAGCGGAAGGTGAAAGGCGTAAGGCGAAAGGCGAAAGGCGAAAGGCGAAAGACGGAAGGCGAAAGGCGAAAGGCGTAAGGCGAAAGGCGAAAGGCGAAAGGCGAAAAGCGAAAGGCGAAAGGCGAAAGGCGAAAGGCGAAAGGCGAAAGGCGAAAGGCGAAAGGCGAAAGGCGAAAGGCGAAAGGCGAAAGGCGAAAGGCGAAAGGCGAAAGGCGAAAGGCGAAAGGCGGAAGGTGAAAGGCGTAAGGCGAAAGGCGAAAGGCGAAAGTCGAAAGGCGAAAGGCGAAAGGCGGAAGGTGAAAGGCGTAAGGCGAAAGGCGAAAGGCGAATGGTGAAAGGCGAAAGGCGAAAGGCGAAAGGCGAAAGGCGAAAGGCGAAAGGCGAAAGGTGAAAGGCGAAAGGCGAAAGGTGAAAGGCGAAAGGCGAAAGACGAAAGGCGAAAGGCGAAAGGCGAAAGGCGAAAGGCGAAAGGCGAAAGGCGAAAGGTGAAGGGCGAGAGGCAAAAGTCAAAATGCCTACGGCAAAAGGAAAACGATTTTCAAAACATGAAATGAAAATGGAGAAATTTAAAATGCCTAAAGCAAAAGAAAAAAACGATATTCAAAAGATAAAATACAAAAGTTGAAATTGAAAATGCGAAATGGAAAATTCGAAATTATAAATTTGTATTTCAAAATGCTAAAGGCTTATTGCGAAAGATGAAAGACGAAAGGCGAAGGGCGAAAGTCGAAAGGCGAAATGCAAAAGGCGAAAGGCGAAAGGCGAAAGGTGAAAGGCGAAAGGCGAAAGGCGAAAGGCGAAAGGCGAAAGGCGAAAGGCGAAAGGCGAAAGGCGAAAGGCGACAGGCGAAAGGCGAAAGGCGAAAGGCGAAAGGCGAAAGGCGAAAGGCGAAAGGCGAAAGGCGAAAGGCGAAAGGCGAAAGGCGAAAAGCGGAAGGCAAAAGGAAAAACGATTTTCAAAACATGAAATGAAAATGGAGAAATTTAAAATGCCTGAAGCAAAAGAAAAAACGATATTCAAAAGATAAAATACAAAAGTTGAAATTGAAAATGCGAAATGGAAAATTCGAAATTATAAATTTGTATTTCAAAATGCTAAAAGCTAATTGCGAAAGACGAAAGACGAAAGGCGAAAGGCGAAAGGCGAAATGCAAAAGGCGAAAGGCGAAAGGCGAAAGGCGAAAGGCGAAAGGCGAAAGGCGAAAGGCGAAAGGCGAAAGGCGAAAGGCGAAAGGCGAAAGGCGAAAGGCGAAAGGCGAAAGGGGAAAGGCGAAAGGCGAAAGGCGAAAGGCGAAGGGCGAAGGGCGAAAGGCGGAAGGTGGAAGGCGAAAGGCGAAAGGCGAAAGGCGAAAGGCGAAAGGCGAAAGGCGAAAGGCGAAGGGCGAAAGGCGAAAGGCGAAAGGCGAAAGGCGAAAGGCGAAAGGCGAAAGGCGAAAGGCGAAAGGCGAAAGGCGAAAGGCGAAAGGCGAAAGGCGAAAGGCGGAAGGCGACAGGTGAAAGGCGAAGAGCGAAAGGTGAAAGGCGAAAGGTGAAAGCCGAAAGGCAAAAGGTGATAGGCGAAAGGCGAAAGGCGGAAGGCGAAAGGCGAAAGGCGAAAGGCGAAAGGCGAAGGGCGAGAGGCGAAAGGTGAAAGGCGAAAGGCGAAAGGCGAAAGGCGAAAGGCGAAAGGCGAAAGGCGAAAGGCGAAAGGCGAAAGGCGAAAGGCGAAACGCGAAAGGCGAAAGGCGAAAGGCGAATGGCGAAAGGCGAAAGGCGAAAGGCGAAAAGCGAAAGGCGGAAGGCGGAAGGTGAAAGGCGAAAGGCGAAAGGCGAAAGGCGAAAGGCGAAAGGCGAAAGGCGAAAGGCGAAAGGCGAAAGGCGAAAGGCGAAAGGCGAAAGGCGAAAAGCGGAAGGCAAAAGCAAAAACGATTTTCAAAACATGATATGAAAATGGAGAAATTTAAAATGCCTAAAGCAAAAGAAAAAAACGATATTCAAAATTAAAATACAAAAGTTGAAATTGAAAATGCGAAATGGAAAATTCGAAATTATAAATTTGTATTTCAAAATGCTAAAGGCGAATTGCGAAAGGCGAAAGACGAAAGGCGAAGGGCGCAAGTCGAAAGGCGAAAGGCGAAATGCAAGAGGCGAAAGGCGAAAGGCGAAAGGTGAAAGGCGAAAGGCGAAAGGTGAAAGGCGAAAGGCGAAAGGCGAAAGGCGAAAGGCGAAAGGCGGAAGGTGAAAGGCGAAAGGCGAAAGGCGAAAGGCGAAAGGCGAAAGCCGAAAGGCGAAAGGCGAAAGGCGAATGGCGAAAGGCGAAAGGCGAACGGCGAAAGGCGAAAGGCGAAAAGCGGAAGGCAAAAGGAAAAACGATTTTCAAAACATGAAATGAAAATGGAGAAATTTAAAATGCCTGAAGCAAAAGAAAAAACGATATTCAAAAGATAAAATACAAAAGTTGAAATTGAAAATGCGAAATTATAAATTTGTATTTCAAAATGCTAAAGGCTAATTGCGAAAGACGAAAGACGAAAGGCGAAGGGCGAAAGTCGAAAGGCGAAAGGCGAAATGCAAAAGGCGAAAGGCGAAAGGCGAAAGGTGAAAGGCGAAAGGCGAAAGGTGAAAGGCGAAAGGCGAAAGGCGAAAGGCGAAAGGCGAAAGGCGAAAGGTGAAAGGCGAAAGGCGAAAGGCGAAAGGCGAAAGGCGAAAGGCGAAAGGCGAAAGGCGAAAGGCAAAAGACGAAAGGCGAAAGGCGAAAGGCGAAAGGGGAAAGGCGAAAGGCGAAAGGCGAAAGGCGGAAGGTGAAAGGCGTAAGGCGAAAGGCGAAAGGCGAAAGGCGAAAGGCGAAAGGCGAAGGCGAAAGGCGAAAGGCGAAAGGCGAAAGGCGAAAGGCGAAAGGCGAAAGGCGAAAGGCGAAAGGCGAAAGGCGAAAGGCGAAAGGCGAAAGGCGAAAGGCGAAAGGGGAAAGGCGAAAGGCGAAAGGCGAAAGGCGGAAGGTGAAAGGCGAAAGGCGAAAGGCGAAAGGCGAAAGGCGAAAGCCGAAAGGCGAAAGGCGAAAGGCGAAAGGCGAAAGGTGAAAGGCGAAAGGGGAAAGGCGAAAGGCGAAAGGCGGAAGGTGAAAGGCGAAAGGCGAAAGGCGAAAGGCGAAAGGCGAAAGGCGAAAGGCGAAGGGCGAAAGGCGAAAGGCGAATGGCGAAAGGCGAAAGGCGAACGGCGAAAGGCGAAAGGCGAAAAGCGGAAGGCAAAAGGAAAAACGATTTTCAAAACATGAAATGAAAATGGAGAAATTTAAAATGCCTGAAGCAAAAGAAAAAACGATATTCAAAAGATAAAATACAAAAGTTGAAATTGAAAATGCGAAATTATAAATTTGTATTTCAAAATGCTAAAGGCTAATTGCGAAAGACGAAAGACGAAAGGCGAAGGGCGAAGGGCGAAAGTCGAAAGGCGAAAGGCGAAATGCAAAAGGCGAAAGGCGAAAGGCGAAAGGTGAAAGGCGAAAGGCGAAAGGTGAAAGGCGAAAGGCGAAAGGCGAAAGGCGAAAGGCGAAAGGCGAAAGGTGAAAGGCGAAAGGCGAAAGGCGAAAGGCGAAAGGCGAAAGGCGAAAGGCGAAAGGCGAAAGGCGAAAGGCGAAAGGCGAAAGGCAAAAGACGAAAGGCGAAAGGCGAAAGGCGAAAGGGGAAAGGCGAAAGGCGAAAGGCGAAAGGCGGAAGGTGAAAGGCGTAAGGCGAAAGGCGAAAGGCGAAAGGCGAAAGGCGAAGGCGAAAGGCGAAAGGCGAAAGGCGAAAGGCGAAAGGCGAAAGGCGAAAGGCGAAAGGCGAAAGGCGAAAGGCGAAAGGCGAAAGGCGAAAGGCGAAAGGCGAAAGGCGAAAGGCGAAAGGCGAAAGGCGAAAAGCGGAAGGCGAAAGGCGAAAGGCGATAGGCGAAAGGCGAAGGGCGTGAGGCAAAAGTCAAAATGCCTAAGGCAAAAGGAAAAACGATTTTCAAATGAAAATGGAGAAATTTAAAATGCCTAAAGCAAAAGAAAAAACGATATTCAAAAGATAATATACAAAAGTTGAAATTGAAAATGCGAAATGGAAAATTCGAAATTATAAATGCGTATTTCAAAATGCTAAAGGGGAAATGCGAAAGGCGAAAGACGAAAGGCGAAGGGCGAAAGTCGAAAGGTGAAAGGCGAGAGGCAAAAGGCGAAAGGCGAAAGGAGAAAGGTGAAAGACGAAAGGCGAAAGGCGAAAGGCGAAAGGCGAAATGCGAAAGGCGAAAGGCGGAAGGCGAAAGGCGAAAGGCGGAAGGTGAAAGGCGAAAGGCGAAAGGCGAAAGGCGAAAGGCGAAAGGCGAAAGTTGAAAGGCGAAAGGCGAAAAGTGAAAGGCGAAAGGCGAAAGGCGAAAGGCGAAAGGCGAAAGGCGAAAGGCGAAAGGCGAAAGGCGGAAGGCGAAAGGCGAAAGGCGAAGGGTGAAGGGCGAGAGGCAAAAGTCAAAATGCCTAAGGCAAAAGGAAAAACGATTTTCAAAACATGAAATAAAAATGGAGAAATTTAAAATGCCTAAAGCAAAAGAAAAAACGATATTCAAAAGATAAAATACAAAAGTTGAAATTGAAAATGCGAAATGGAAAATTCGAAATTATAAATTCGTATTTCAAAAGGCTAAAGGCGAAATGCGAAAGGCGAAAGACGAAAGGCGAAGGGCGATTGTCGAAAGGCGAATGGCGAAAGGCGAAAGGCGAAAGGCGAAAGGCGAAAGGCGAAAGGCCAAAGGCGAAAAGCGAAAGGCGAAAGGCGAAAGGCGAAAGGCGAAAGGCGAAAGGCGAAAGGCGAAAGGCGAAAGGCGAAAGGCGAAAGGCGAAAGGCGAAAGGCGAAAGGCGAAAAGCGAAAGGCGAAAGGCGAAAAGCGGCAGGCAAAAGGAAAAATGATTTTCAAAACATGAAATGAAAATGGAGAAATTTAAAATGCCTAAAGCAAAAGAAAAAACGATATTCAAAAGATAAAATACAAAAGTAGAAATTGAACATGCGAAATGGAAAATTCGAAATTATAAATTTGTATTTTAAAATGCTAAAGGCGAATTGCGAAAGGCGAAAGACGAAAGGCGAAGGGCGAAAGTCGAAAGGCGAAAGGTGAAAGGCGAAAGGCGAAAGGTGAAAGGCGAAAGACGAAAGGCGAAGGGCGAAAGTCGAAAGGCGAAAGTTGAAAGGCGAAAGGCGAAAGGCGAAAGGCGAAAGGCGAAAGGCGAAAGGCGAAAGGCGAAAGGCGAAAGGCGAAAGGCGAAAGGCGAAAGGCGACAGGCGAAAGGCGAAAGGCGAAAGGCGAAAGGCGAAAGGGGAAAGGCGAAAGGCGAAAGGCGAAAAGCGGAAGGCGAAAGGGGAAAGGCGAAAGGCGAAAGCGGAAGGTGAAAGGCGTAAGGCGAAAGGCGAAAGGCGAAAGGCGAAAGACGAAAGGCGAAAGACGAAAGGCGAAAGGCGTAAGGCGAAAGGCGAAAGGCGAAAGGCGAAAAGCGAAAGGCGAAAGGCGAAAGGCGAAAGGCGAAAGGCGAAAGGCGAAAGTCGAAAGGCGAAAGGCGAAAGGCGAAAGGCGAAAGGCGAAAGGCGAAAGGCGAAAGGCGAAAGGCGAAAGGCGAAAGGCGGGAGGTGAAAGGCGTAAGGCGAAAGGCGAATGGCGAAAGTCGAAAGGCGAAATGCGAAAGGCGAAAGGCGAAAGGCGAAAGGCGTAAGGTGAAAGGCGAAAGGCGAAAGGCGAAAGGCGAAAGGCGAAAGGCGAAAGGCGAAAGGCGAAAGGCGGAAGGCAAAAGGAAAAACGATTTTCAAAACATGAAATGAAAATGCAGAAATTTAAAATGCCTGAAGCAAAAGAAAAAACGATATTCAAAAGATAAAATACAAAAGTTGAAATTGAAAATGCGAAATGGAAAATTCGAAATTATAAATTTGTATTTCAAAATGCTAAAGGCTAATTGCGAAAGATGAAAGACGAAAGGCGAAGGGCGAAAGTCGAAAGGCGAAAGGCGAAATGCAAAAGGCGAAAGGCGAAAGGCGAAAGGCGAAAGGTGAAAGGCGAAAGGCGAAAGGTGAAAGGCGAAAGGCGAAAGGCGAAAGGCGAAAGGCGAAAGGCGACAGGCGAAAGGCGAAAGGCGAAAGGCGAAAGGCGACAGGCGAAAGGCGAAAGGCGAAAAGCGAAAGGCGGAAGGTGAAATGCGTAAGGCGAAAGGCGAAAGCGAAAGGCGAAAGGTGAAAGGCGAAAGGCGAAAGGCGAAAGGCGACAGGCGAAATGCGAAAGGCGAAAGGCGAAAAGCGAAAGGCGAAAGGCGAAAGGCGAAAAGCGAAAGGCGAAAAGCGGAAGGCGAAAGGCGAAAGGCGAAATGTGAAAGGCGAAAGGCGAAAGGCGAAAGCCGAAAGGCGAAAGGCGACAGGCGAAATGCGAAAGGCGAAAGGCGAAAGGCGAAAGGCGAAAGGCGACAGGCGAAAGGCGAAAGGCGACAGGCGAAAGGCGAAAGGCGAAAAGCGAAAGGCGGAAGGTGAAATGCGTAAGGCGAAAGGCGAAAGCGAAAGGCGAAAGGTGAAAGGCGAAAGGCGAAAGGCGAAAGGCGACAGGCGAAAGGCGAAAGGCGAAAAGCGAAAGGCGGAAGGTGAAATGCGTAAGGCGAAAGGCGAAAGGCGAAAGGCGGAAGGCGAAAGGGGAAAGGCGAAAGGCGAAAGCGGAAGGTGAAAGGCGTAAGGCGAAAGGCGAAAGGCGAAAGGCGAAAGACGAAAGGCGAAAGGCGAAAGGCGTAAGGCGAAAGACGAAAAGCGAAAGGCGAAAAGCGAAAGGCGAAAGGCGAAAGGCGAAAGGCGAAAGGCGAAAGGCGAAAGGCGAAAGGCGAAAGGCGAAAGGCGAAAGGCGAAAGGCGAAAGGCGAAAGGCGAAAGGCGAAAGGCGAAAGGCGGAAGGTGAAAGGCATAAGGCGAAAGGCGAAAGGCGAAAGGCGAAAGTCGAAAGGCGAAAGGCGAAAGGCGGAAGGTGAAAGGCGTAAGGCGAAAGGCGAAAGGCGAAAGGCGAATGGTGAAAGGCGAAAGGCGAAAGGCGAAAGGCGAAAGGCGAAAGGCGAAAGGTGAAAGGCGAAAGGCGAAAGGTGAAAGGCGAAAGGCGAAAGGCGAAAGGCGAAAGGCGAAAGGCGAAAGGCGAAAGGCGAAAGGCGAAAGGCGAAAGGCGAAAGGCGAAAGGTGAAGGGGGAGAGGCAAAAGTCAAAATGCCTACGGCAAAAGGAAAAACGATTTTCAAAACATGAAATGAAAATGGAGAAATTTAAAATGCCTAAAGCAAAAGAAAAAAACGATATTCAAAAGATAAAATACAAAAGTTGAAATTGAAAATGCGAAATGGAAAATTCGAAATTATAAATTTGTATTTCAAAATGCTAAAGGCTTATTGCGAAAGATGAAAGACGAAAGGCGAAGGGCGAAAGTCGAAAGGCGAAATGCAAAAGGCGAAAGGCGAAAGGCGAAAGGTGAAAGGCGAAAGGCGAAAGGCGAAAGGCGAAAGGCGAAAGGCGAAAGGCGAAAGGCGAAAGGCGAAAGGCGACAGGCGAAAGGCGAAAGGCGAAAGGCGAAAGGCGAAAGGTGAAGGGGGAGAGGCGAAAGGCGAAAGGCGAAAGGCGAAAAGTGAAAGGCGAAAGGCGAAAGGCGAAAGGCGAAAGGCGAAAGGTGAAGGGCGAGAGGCAAAAGTCAAAATGCCTACGGCAAAAGGAAAAACGATTTTCAAAACATGAAATGAAAATGGAGAAATTTAAAATGCCTAAAGCAAAAGAAAAAAACGATATTCAAAAGATAAAATACAAAAGTTGAAATTGAAAATGCGAAATGGAAAATTCGAAATTATAAATTTGTATTTCAAAATGCTAAAGGCGAATTGCGAAAGGCGAAAGACGAAAGGTGAAGGGCGAAAGTCGAAAGGCGAAATGCAAAAGGCGAAAGGCGAAGGCGAAAGGTGAAAGGCGAAAGGCGAAAGGCGAAAGGCGAAAGGCGAAAGGCGAAAGGCGAAAGGCGAAAGGCGAATGGTGAAAGGCGAAAGGCGAAAGGCGAAAAGGCGAAAGGCGAAGGCGAAAGGCGAAAGGTGAAGGCGAAAGGCGAAAGGTGAAAGGCGAAAGGCGAAAGGCGAAAGGCGAAGGCGAAAGGCGAAAGGCGAAAGGCGAAAGGCGAAAGGCGAAAGGCGAAAGGCGAAAGGTGAAGGGCGAGAGGCAAAAGTCAAAATGCCTACGGCAAAAGGAAAAACGATTTTCAAAACATGAAATGAAAATGGAGAAATTTAAAATGCCTAAAGCAAAAGAAAAAAACGATATTCAAAAGATAAAATACAAAAGTTGAAATTGAAAATGCGAAATGGAAAATTCGAAATTATAAATTTGTATTTCAAAATGCTAAAGGCTTATTGCGAAAGATGAAAGACGAAAGGCGAAGGGCGAAAGTCGAAAGCGAAAGGCGAAATGCAAAAGGCGAAAGGCGAAAGGCGAAAGGCGAAAGGTGAAAGGCGAAAGGCGAAAGGTGAAAGGCGAAGGCGAAGGCGAAAGGCGAAAGGCGAAAGGCGAAAGGCGAAAGGCGAAAGGCGAAAGGCGAAAGGCGAAAGGCGAAGGCGACAGGCGAAGGCGAAAGGCGAAAGGCGAAAGGCGAAAGGCGAAAGGCGAAGGCGAAAGGCGAAAGGCGAAAGGCGAAAAGTGAAAGGCGAAAGGCGAAAGGTGAAGGGCGAGAGGCAAAAGTCAAAATGCCTACGGCAAAAGGAAAAACGATTTTCAAAACATGAAATGAAAATGGGAGAAATTTAAAATGCCCTAAATCAAAAGAAAAAAACGATATTCAAAAGATAAAATACAAAAGTTGAAATTGAAAATGCGAAATGGAAAATTCGAAATTATAAATTTGTATTTCAAAATGCTAAAGTCGAATTGCGAAAGGGCGAAAGACGAAAGGCGAAGGGCGAAAGTCGAAAGGCGAAAGGCGAAATGCAAAAGGCGAAAGGCGAAAGGCGAAAGGTGAAAGGCGAAAGGCGAAAGGCGAAAGGCGAAAGGCGAAAGGCGAAGGCGAAAGGCGAAAGGCGAAGGCGAAAGGCGAAAGGCGAAAGACGAAAGGCGAAAGGCGAAAGGCGAAAGGCGAAAGGCGAAAGGCGAAAGGCGAAGGCGAAAGGCGAAAGGCGAAAGGCGAAAGGCGAAAGGCGAAAGGCGAAAGGCGAAAGGGGAAAGGCGAAAGGCGAAAGGCGAAAGGCGAAAGGCGAAAGGCGAAAGGCGAAAGGCGAAAGGCGAAAGGCGAAGGCGAAAGGCGAAAGGCGAAAGGCGAAAGGCGAAAGGCGAAAGGCGAAAGGCGAAAGGCGAAAGGCGAAAGGCGAAAGGCGAAAGGCGAAAGGCGAAAGGCGAAAGGCGAAAGGCGAAAGGCGAAAGGCGAAAGACGAAAGGCGAAAGGCGAAAGGCGTAAGGCGAAAGGCGAAAGGCGAAAGGCGAAAGGCGAAAAGCGAAAGGCGAAAGGCGAAAGGCGGAAGGTGAAAGGCGTAAGGCGAAAGGCGAAAGGCGAAAGGCGAAAGGCGAAAGGCGAAGGCGAAAGGCGAAAGGCGGAAGGTGAAAGGCGTAAGGCGAAAGGCGAAAGGCGAAAGGCGAAAGTCGAATGGCGAAAGGCGAAAGGCGGAGGTGAAAGGCGTAAGGCGAAAGGCGAAAGGCGAAAGGCGAATGGTGAAAGGCGAAAGGCGAAAGGCGAAAGGCGAAAGGCGAAAGGCGAAAGGCGAAAGGTGAAAGGCGAAAGGCGAAAGGTGAAAGGCGAAAGGCGAAAGGCGAAGGGCGAAAGTCGAAAGCCGAAAGGTGAAAGGGCGAAAGGCGAAAGGTGAAAGGCGAAAGGGCGAAAGGCGAAAGGCGAAAGGCGAAAGGCGAAAGGCGAAAGGCGAAAGGCGA
The DNA here is from genome assembly GCA_963924295.1 of Dioctria rufipes. Lineage (NCBI taxonomy): Eukaryota > Metazoa > Arthropoda > Insecta > Diptera > Asilidae > Dioctria > Dioctria rufipes. The sequence continues at coordinate 26,434 of CAWUPM010000902.1, forward strand.
AAGGCGAAAGGCGAAAGGCGAAAGGCGAAAGGCGAAAGGCGAAAGGCGAAAGGCGAAAGGCGAAAGGCGAAAGGGAAAGGGGAAAGGCGAAAGGCGAAAGGCGAAAGGCGGAAGGCGAAAGGGGAAAGGCGAAAGGCGAAAGCGGAAGGTGAAAGGCGTAAGGCGAAAGGCGAAAGGCGAAAGGCGAAAGACGAAAGGCGAAAGGCGAAAGGCGTAAGGCGAAAGGCGAAAGGCGAAAGGCTAAAGGCGAAAGCGAAAAGGCGAAAGGCGAAAGGCGAAAGGCGAAAGGCGAAAGGCGAAAGGCGAAGGCGAAAGGCGAAAGGCGAAAGGCGAAAGGCGAAAGGCGAAAGGCGAAAGGCGAAAGGCGAAAGGCGAAAGGCGAAAGGCGGAAGGTGAAAGGCGTAAGGCGAAAGGCGAAAGGCGAAAGGCGAAAGTCGAAAGGCGAAAGGCGAAAGGCGGAAGGTGAAAGGCGTAAGGCGAAAGGCGAAAGGCGAATGGTGAAAGGCGAAGAAGGGCGAAAGGCGAAAGGCGAAAGGCGAAAGGCGAAAGGCGAAAGGCGAAAGGCGAAAGGCGAAAGGCGAAAGGCGAAAGGAAGTGAAAGGCGAAAGGCGAAAGGTGAAAGGCGAAAGGCGAAAGGCGAAAGGCGAAAGGCGAAGGCGAAAGGCGAAAAGGCGAAAGGCGAAAGGCGAAAGGCGAAAGGCGAAAGGCGAAAGGCGAAAGGCGAAAGGTGAAGGGCGAGAGGCAAAAGTCAAAATGCCTACGGCAAAAGGAAAAACGATTTTCAAAACATGAAATGAAAATGGAGAAATTTAAAATGCCTAAAGCAAAAGAAAAAAACGATATTCAAAAGATAAAATACAAAAGTTGAAATTGAAAATGCGAAATGGAAAATCGAAATTATAAATTTGTATTTCAAAATGCTAAAGGCTTATTGCGAAAGATGAAAGACGAAAGGCGAAGGGCGAAAGTCGAAAGGCGAAAGGCGAAATGCAAAAGGCGAAAGGCGAAAGGCGAAAGGCGAAAGGTGAAAGGCGAAAGGCGAAAGGTGAAAGGCGAAAGGCGAAAGGCGAAAGGCGAAAGGCGAAAGGCGAAAGGCGAAAGGCGAATGGTGAAAGGCGAAAGGCGAAAGGCGAAAGGCGAAAGGCGAAAGGCGAAAGGCGAAAGGCGACAGGCGAAAGGCGAAAGGCGAAAGGCGAAAGGCGAAAGGCGAAAGGCGAAAGGCGAAAGGCGAAAAGTGAAAGGCGAAAGGCGAAAGGCGAAAGGCGAAAGGCGAAAGGTGAAGGGCGAGAGGCAAAAGTCAAAATGCCTACGGCAAAAGGAAAAACGATTTTCAAAACATGAAATGAAAATGGAGAAATTTAAAATGCCTAAAGCAAAGAAAAAAACGATATTCAAAAGATAAAATACAAAAGTTGAAATTGAAAATGCGAAATGGAAAATTCGAAATTATAATTTGTATTTCAAAATGCTAAAGGCGAATTGCGAAAGGCGAAAGACGAAAGGTGAAGGGCGAAAGTCGAAAGGCGAAATGCAAAAGGCGAAAGGCGAAAGGCGAAAGGTGAAAGGCGAAAGGCGAAAGGCGAAAGGCGAAAGGCGAAAGGCGAAAAGGCGAAAGGCGAAAGGCGAATGGTGAAAGGCGAAAGGCGAAAGGCGAAAGGCGAAAGGCGAAAGGCGAAAGGTGAAAGGCGAAAGGCGAAAGGTGAAAGGCGAAAGGCGAAAGGCGAAAGGCGAAAGGGCGAAAGGCGAAAGGCGAAAGGCGAAGGCGAAAGGCGAAAGGCGAAAGGCGAAAGGCGAAAGGCGAAAGGCGAAAGGTGAAGGGCGAGAGGCAAAAGTCAAAATGCCTACGGCAAAAGGAAAAACGATTTTCAAAACATGAAATGAAAATGGAGAAATTTAAAATGCCTAAAGCAAAAGAAAAAAACGATATTCAAAAGATAAAATACAAAAGTTGAAATTGAAAATGCGAAATGGAAAATTCGAAATTATAAATTTGTATTTCAAAATGCTAAAGGCTTATTGCGAAAGATGAAAGACGAAAGGCGAAGGGCGAAAGTCGAAAGGCGAAAGGCGAAATGCAAAAGGCGAAAGGCGAAAGGCGAAAGGCGAAAGGTGAAAGGCGAAAGGCGAAAGGTGAAAGGCGAAAGGCGAAAGGCGAAAGGCGAAAGGCAAAAGGCGAAAGGCGAAAGGCGAAAGGCGAAAGGCGAAAGGCGAATGGTGAAAGGCGAAAGGCGAAAGGCGAAAAGGCGAAAGGCGAAAGGCGAAAGGCGACAGGCGAAAGGCGAAAGGCGAAAGGCGAAAGGCGAAACGCGAAAGGCGAAAGGCGAAAGGCGAAAAGTGAAAGGCGAAAGGCGAAAGGCGAAAGGCGAAAGGTGAAGGGCGAGAGGCAAAAGTCAAAATGCCTACGGCAAAAGGAAAAACGATTTTCAAAACATGAAATGAAAATGGAGAAATTTAAAATGCCTAAAGCAAAAGAAAAAAACGATATTCAAAAGATAAAATACAAAAGTTGAAATGGAAAATGCGAAATGGAAAATTCGAAATTATAAATTTGTATTTCAAAATGCTAAAGGCGAATTGCGAAAGGCGAAAGACGAAAGGTGAAGGGCGAAAGTCGAAAGGCGAAATGCAAAAGGCGAAAGGCGAAAGGCGAAAGGTGAAAGGCGAAAGGCGAAAGGCGAAAGGCGAAAGGCGAAAGGCGAAAGGCGAAAGGCGAAAGGCGAATGGTGAAAGGCGAAAGGCGAAAGGCGAAAGGCGAAAGGCGAAAGGCGAAAGGCGAAAGGCGAAAGGCGAAAGGCGAAAGGCGAAAGGCGAAAGGAGAAAGGCGGAAGGTGAAAGGCGAAAGGCGAAAGGCGAAAGGCGAAAGGCGAAAGGCGAAAGGCGAAAGGCGAAAGGCGAAAGGCGAAAGGCGAAAGGCGAAAGGCGAAAGGCGAAAGGCGAAAGGCGAAAGGCGAAAAGCGAAAGGCGAAAGGCGAAAAGCGGAAGGCAAAAGGAAAAACGATTTTCAAAACATGAAATGAAAATGGAGAAATTTAAAATGCCTAAATCAAAAGAAAAAAACGATATTCAAAAGATAAAATACAAAAGTTGAAATTGAAAATGCGAAATGGAAATTTCGAAATTATAAATTTGTGTTTCAAAATGCTAAAGGCGAATTGCGAAAGGCGAAAGGACGAAAGGCGAAGGGCGAAAGTCGAAAGGCGAAAGGCGAATGCAAAAGGCGAAAGGCGAAAGGCGAAAGGTGAAAGGCGAAAGGCGAAAGGTGAAAGGCGAAAGGCGAAAGGCGAAAGGCGAAAGACGAAAGGCGAAAGGCGAAAGGCGAAAGGCGAAAGGCGAAAGGCGAAAGGCGAAAAGCGAAAGGCGAAAGGCGAAAGGCGAAAGGCGAAAGGGGAAAGGCGAAAGGCGAAAGGCGAAAGGCGAAAGGCGAAAGGCGAAAGGCGAAAGGCGAAAGGCGAAAGGCGAAAGGCGAAAGGCGAAAGGCGAAAGGCGAAAGGCGAAAGGCGAAAGGCGAAAGGCGAAAGGCGAAAGGCGAAAGGCGAAAGGCGAAAGGCGAAAGGCGAAAGGCGAAAGGCGAAGG
>CAWUPM010000903.1:0-82667 GCA_963924295.1 Dioctria rufipes
GTCGCAAATTTTAAATGCGCCGAGGATTGCCTTTTCTATAGTGAATTGTACAAAATAATATTTTTTACTGTCGCAAATTTCAAATGCGCCGAGGATTGCCTTTTCTATAGTGAATTTGTCACAAAATAATTTTTTACTGTCGCATATTTTAAATATACCGAGGATTGCCTTTTCTATAGTGAATTTGTCAAAGAATAATTTTTTACTGTAGCAAATTTTAAATATACCAAGGATTTAATTTTCTATAGTGAATTTTTCAAAAAATTATTTTTTGCTCTCGCAAATTTTAAATACGCCGAGGATTGCCTTTTCTATAGTAAATTTTTCAAAAAATAATTTTTTACTGTCTCAAATTTTAAATACGCCGGGGATTGCCTTTTCTATAGTGAATTTTTCAAAAAATCATTTTTTGCTGTTGCAAATTTTAAATACGCCGAGGATTGCCTTTTCTATAGTAAATTTGTCAAAAAATAATTTTTTACTGTGGCAAATTTTAAATACGCCGAGGATTGCCTTTTCTATAGTGAATTGTTCAAAATAATATTTTTTACTGTCGCAAATTTTAAATGCGCCGAGGATTGCCTTTTCTATAGTGAATTTGTCACAATAATATTTTTTACTGTCGCAAATTTTAAATACGCCGAGGATTGGCTTTTCTATAGTGAATTTGTAAAAAAATAATTTTTTACTGTGGCAAATTTTAAATATACCGAGGATTGCCTTTTCTATAGTAAATTTTTCAAAAAATTATTTTTTCTGTCGCAAATTTTAAATACGCCGAGGATTGCCTTTTCTATAGAAAATTTTTCAAAAAATAATTTTTTACTGTCGCAAATTTTAAATATACCGAGGATTTAATTTTCTATAGTGAATTTGTCAAAAAATAATTTTTTACTGTCGCAAATTTTAAACATACCGAGGATTGCCTTTTCTATAGTGAATTTGTCAAACAATAATTTTTTACTGTCGCACATTTTAAATATACCGAGGATTTAATTTTCTATAGTGAATTTTTCAAAAAATTATTTTTTGCTCTCGCAAATTTTAAATACGCCGAGGATTGCCTTTTCTATAGTAAATTTTTCAAAAAATAATTTTTTACTGTCTCAAATTTTAAATACGCCGGGGATTGCCTTTTCTATAGTGAATTTTTCAAAAAATCATTTTTTGCTGTTGCAAATTTTAAATACGCCGAGGATTGCCTTTTCTATAGTAAATTTGTCAAAAAATAATTTTTTACTGTGGCAAATTTTAAATACGCCGAGGATTGCCTTTTCTATAGTGAATTGTTCAAAATAATATTTTTTACTGTCGCAAATTTTAAATGCGCCGAGGATTGCCTTTTCTATAGTGAATTTGTCAAAATAATATTTTTTGCTCTCGCAAATTTTAAATACGCCGAGGATTGCCTTTTCTATAGTAAATTTTTCAAAAAATAATTTTTTACTGTCTCAAATTTTAAATACGCCGGGGATTGCCTTTTCTATAGTGAATTTTTCAAAAAATCATTTTTTGCTGTTGCAAATTTTAAATACGCCGAGGATTGCCTTTTCTATAGTAAATTTGTCAAAAAATAATTTTTTACTGTGGCAAATTTTAAATACGCCGAGGATTGCCTTTTCTATAGTGAATTGTTCAAAATAATATTTTTTACTGTCGCAAATTTTAAATGCGCCGAGGATTGCCTTTTCTATAGTGAATTTGTCAAAATAATATTTTTTACTGTCGCAAATTTTAAATACGCCGAGGATTGGCTTTTCTATAGTGAATTTGTCAAAATAATATTTTTTACTGTCGCAAATTTTAAATGCGCCGAGGATTGCCTTTTCTATAGTGAATTTGTCAAAAAATAATTTTTTACTGTCGCAAATTTTAAACATACCGAGGATTGCCTTTTCTATAGTGAATTTGTCAAACAATAATTTTTTACTGTCGCACATTTTAAATATACCGAGGATTTAATTTTCTATAGTGAATTTTTCAAAAAATTATTTTTTGCTGTCGCAAATTTTAAATGCGCCGAGGATTGCCTTTTCTATAGTAAATTTTTTAAAAAATAATTTTTTATTGTCGCAAATTTTAAATACGCCGAGGATTGATTTCTATAGTAAATTTTTCAAAAAATAATTTTTTAATTTCGCAAATTTTAAATACGCCGAGGATTGCCTTTTCTATAGTGAATTTGTCAAAATAATATTTTCTATTGTCGCAAATTTTAAATACGCCGAGGATTGGCTTTTCTATAGTGAATTTTTCAAAAAATCATTTTTTGCTGTTGCAAATTTTAAATACGCCGAGGATTGCCTTTTCTATAGTAAATTTGTCAAAAAATAATTTTTTACTGTCGCAAATTTTAAATGCGCCGAGGATTGCCTTTTCTATAGTGAATTGTACAAAATAATATTTTTTACTGTCGCAAATTTCAAATGCGCCGAGGATTGCCTTTTCTATAGTGAATTTGTCAAAAAATAATTTTTTACTGTCGCATATTTTAAATATACCGAGGATTGCCTTTTCTATAGTGAATTTGTCAAAGAATAATTTTTTACTGTAGCAAATTTTAAATATACCAAGGATTTAATTTTCTATAGTGAATTTTTCAAAAAATTATTTTTTGCTGTCGAAAATTTTAAACACGGCGAGTATTGCCTTTTCTATAGCAAATTTTTCAAAAAATAATTTTTTACTGTCGCAAATTTTAAATACGCCGAGGATTGCCTTTTCTATAGTGAATTGTTCAAAATAATATTTTTTACTGTCGCAAATTTTAAATGCGCCGAGGATTGCCTTTTCTATAGTGAATTTGTCAAAAAATAATTTTTTACTGTGGCAAATTTTAAATATACCGAGGATTGCCTTTTCTATAGTGAATTTGTCAAAAAATAAATTTTTACTGTGGAAAATTTTAAATACGCCGAGGATTGCCTTTTCTATAGTAAATTTTCAAAAAAAATTTTTTACTGTCGCAAATTTTAAATACGCCGAGGATTGCCTTTTCTATAGTGAATTGTTCAAAATAATATTTTTTACTGTCGGAAATTTTAAATGCGCCTAGGATTGCCTTTTCTATAGTGAACTTGTCAAAAAATAATTTTTTGCTTTCGCAAATTTTAAATACGCCGAGGATTGCCTTTTATATAGTAAATTTTTCAAAAAATAGTTTTTTACTGTCGCAAATTTTAAATACGCCGAGGATTGCCTTTTCTATAGTGAATTTGTCAAAATAATATTTTTTACTGTCGCAAATTTTAAATACGCCGAGGATTGGCTTTTCTATAGTGAATTTGTCAAAAAATAATTTTTTACTGTAGCAAATTTTAAATATACCGAGGATTTAATTTTCTATAGTGAATTTTTCAAAAAATTATTTTTTGCTCTCGCAAATTTTAAATACGCCGAGGATTGCCTTTTCTATAGTAAATTTTTCAAAAAATAATTTTTTACTGTCTCAAATTTTAAATACGCCGGGGATTGCCTTTTCTATAGTGAATTTTTCAAAAAATCATTTTTTGCTGTTGCAAATTTTAAATACGCCGAGGATTGCCTTTTCTATAGTAAATTTGTCAAAAAATAATTTTTTACTGTGGCAAATTTTAAATACGCCGAGGATTGCCTTTTCTATAGTGAATTGTTCAAAATAATATTTTTTACTGTCGCAAATTTTAAATGCGCCGAGGATTGCCTTTTCTATAGTGAATTTGTCAAAATAATATTTTTTACTGTCGCAAATTTTAAATACGCCGAGGATTGGCTTTTCTATAGTGAATTTGTCAAAAAATAATTTTTTACTGTGGCAAATTTTAAATATACCGAGGATTGCCTTTTCTATAGTAAATTTTTCAAAAAATTATTTTTTACTGTCACAAAGTTTAAATACGCCGAGGATTACCTTTTCTATGGTAAATTTGTCAAAAAATAATTTTTTACAATCGCATATTTTTAATACGCCGAGGATTGCCTTTTCTATAGTAAATTTTTTAAAAATAATTTTTTATTGTCGCAAATTTTAAATACGCCGAGGATTGCCTTTTCTATAGTAAATTTTTCAAAAAATAATTTTTTAATGTCGCAAATTTTAAATACGCCGAGGATTGCCTTTTGTATAGTGAATTTGTCAAAATAATATTTTCTATTGTCGCAAATTTTAAATACGCCGAGGATTGGCTTTTCTATAGTGAATTTGTCAAAAAATAATTTTTTACTGTAGCAAATTTTAAATATACCGAGGATTGCCTTTTCTATAGTAAATTTTTCAAAAAATTATTTTTTACTGTCACAAATTTTAAATACGCCGAGGATTACCTTTTCTATGGTAAATTTGTCAAAAAATTATTTTTTACATTCGCATATTTTTAATACGCCGGGGGTTGCCTTTTCTATAGTGAATTTGTCAAAAAATAATTTTTTACTGTCGCAAATTTTAAATATACCGAGGATTGCCTTTTCTATAGTGAATTTTTCAAAAAATGATTTTTTACTGTCGCAAATTTTAAATATACCGAGGATTGCCTTTTCTATAGTGAATTTTTCAAAAAATGATTTTTTACTGTCGCAAATTTTAAATACGACTTGGGTTGCCCTTTCTATAATGAATTTGTAAAAAAATTATTTTTTATTGTCGCAAATTTTAAATGCGCCGAGGATTGCCTTTTCTATAGTAAATTTTTCAAAAAAAAAATATTTTACTGTCACAAATTTTAAATATACAGAGGATTGCCTTTTCTATAGTGAATTTTCAAAAAATTATTTTTTACTGTCGAAAATTTTAAATACGCCGAGGATTGCCTTTTCTGTAGTAAATTTTTCAAAAAATAATTTTTTACTGTATCAAATTTTAAATACGACGAGGATTGCCTTTTCTAAAGTAAATTTTTCAAAAAATTATTTTTTTTAAATTTCTATAGTGAATTTTTCCAAATATTTTTTTTTGCTGTCGCAAATTTTAAATGCGCCGAGGATTGCCTTTTCTATAGTAAATTTTTTAAAAAATAATTTTTTATTGTCGCAAAATTTAAATACGCCGAGGATTGCCTTTTCTATAGTAAATTTTTCAAGAAATAATTTTTTACTGTCGCAAATTTTAAATACGCAGAGGATTGACTTTTCTATAGTAAATTTTTCAAAAAATAATTTTTTACTGTCGCAAATTTTAAATACGCCGAGGATTGCCTTTTCTATAGTGAATTTGTCAAAAAATAATTTTTTACTGTCGCGAATTTTAAATACGCCGAGGATTGCCTTTTCTATAGTGAATTTGTCAAAAAATAATTTTTTACTGTCGCAAATTTTAAATATACCGAGGATTGCCTTTTCTATAGTGAATTTTTCAAAAAATGATTTTTTACTGTCGCATATTTTAAATACGACTTGGGTTGCCCTTTCTATAATGAATTTGTAAAAAAATAATTTTTTATTGTCGCGAATTTTAAATACGCCGAGGATTGCCTTTTCTATAGTAAATTTTTCAAAAAAAAAAATTTTACTGTCACAAATTTTAAATATACAGAGGATTGCCTTTTCTATAGTGAATTTTTCAAAAAATTATTTTTTACTGTCGAAAATTTTAAATACGCCGAGGATTGCCTTTTCTGTAGTAAATTTTTCAAAAAATAATTTTTTACTGTATCAAATTTTAAATACGACGAGGATTGCCTTTTCTAAAGTAAATTTTTCAAAAAATTATTTTTTGCTGTCGCAAATTTTAAATACGCAGAGGATTGACTTTTCTATAGTAAATTTTTCAAAAAATAATTTTTTACTGTCGCAAATTTTAAATACGCCGAGGATTGCCTTTTCTATAGTGAATTTGTCAAAAAATAATTTTTTACTGTCGCGAATTTTAAATACGCCTAGGATTGCCTTTTCTATAGTGAATTTGTCAAAAAATAATTTTTTACTGTCGCAAATTTTAAATACACCGAGGATTGCCTTTTCTATATCGAATTTGTCAAAAAATAATTCTTTACTGTCGAAAATTTTAAATACGCCGAGGATTGCTTTTCTGTAGTAAATTTTTCAAAAAATAATTTTTTACTGGCTCAAATTTTAAATACGACGAGGATTGCCTTTTCTAAAGTAAATTTTTCAAAAAATTATTTTTTGCTGTCGCAAATTTTAAGTACGCCGAGGATTGCCTTTTCTATAGCGAATTTGTCAAAAAATAATTTTTTACTGTCGAAAATTTTAAATACGCCGAGGATTGCTTTTTCTGTAGTAAATTTTTCAAAAAATAATTTTTTACTGTTTCAAATTTTAAATACGCCGAGGATTGCCTTTTCTATAGTAAATTTTTCAAAAATTATTTTTTGCTGTCGCAAATTTTAAATACGCCGAGGATTGCCTTTTCTATAGAAAATTTTTCAAAAAATAATTTTTTACTGTCGCAAATTTTAAATATACCGAGGATTTAATTTTCTATAGTAAATTTTTCAAAAAATAATTTTTTTACTGTCGCAAATTTTAAATACGCCGAGGATTGCCTTTTCTATAGTGAATAGTTCAAAATAATATTTTTTACTGTCGCAAATTTTAAATGCGCCGAGGATTGCCTTTTCTATAGTGAATTTGTCAAAAAATAATTTTTTACTGTCGCAAATTTTAAATGTACCGAGGATTGCCTTTTCTATAGTGAATTTGTCAAAAAATAATTTTTTACTATAGCAAATTTTAAATATACCAAGGATTTAATTTTCTATAGTGAATTTTTCAAAAAATTATTTTTTGCTGTCGAAAATTCTAAACACGGCGAGTATTGCCTTTTCTATAGTAAATTTTTCAAAAAATAATTTTTTACTGTCGCAAATTTTAAATACGCCGAGGATTTCCTTTTCTATAGTGAATTGTTCAAAATAATATTTTTTACTGTCGCAAATTTTAAATGCGCCGAGGATTGCCTTTTCTATAGTGAATTTGTCAAAAAATAATTTTTTACTGTGGCAAATTTTAAATATACCGAGGATTGCCTTTTCTATAGTGAATTTGTCAAAAAATTAATTTTTACTGTGGCAAATTTTAAATAGGCCGAGGATTGCCTTTTCGATAGTAAATTTTTCAAAAAATTATTTTTTACTGTCGCAAATTTTAAATACGCCGAGGATTGCCTGTTCTATAGTGAATTGTTCAAAATAATATTTTTTACTGTCGCAAATTTTAAATGCGCCGAGGATTGCCATTTCTGTAGTGAATTTGTCAAAAAATAATTTTTTACTGTCGCAAATTTTAAATATACCGAGGATTGCCTTTTCTATAGTGAATTTTTAAAAAAATGTTTTTTTGCTGTCGCAAATTTTAAATAAGCCGAGGATTGCCTTTTCTATAGTAAATTTTTCAAAAAATAATTTTTCACTGTCGCAAATTTTAAATACGCCGAGGATTGCCTTTTCTATAGTGAATTTGTCAAAATAATATTTTTTACTGTCGCAAATTTTAAATACGCCAAGGATTGCCTTTTCTATAGTGAATTTGTCAAAAAATAATTTTTTACTGTCGCAAATTTTAAATATACCGAGGATTTAATTTTCTATAGTGAATTATTCAAAAAATTATTTTTTTCTGTCGCAAATTTTAACTACGCCGAGGATTGCCTTTTCTATAGTAAATTTTTCAAAAAAATAATTTTTTTCTGTCGCAAATTTTAAATACGCAGAGGATTGCCTTTTCTATAGTAAATTTCTCAAAAATTATTTTTTACGGTCGCAAATTTTTAATACGCCGAGGATTGCCTTTTTTATAGTGAATTTTTCAAAAAATAAATTTTTACAGTGGCAAATTTTAAATATACCGATGATTGCCTTTTCTATAGTGAATTTTTCAAAAAATTATTTTTTGCTGTCGCAAATTTTAAATACGCCGAGGATTGCCTTTTCTATAGTAAATTTTTCAAAAAATAATTTTTACTGTCGCAAATTTTAAATATGCCGAGGCTTGCCTTTTCTATAGCGAATTTGTCAAAAAATAATTTTTTACTGTCGAAAATTTTAAATACGCCGAGGAGTGCCTTTTCTATAGTGAATTTGTCAAAAAATAATTTTTTACTGTCGCAAATTTTAAACATACCGAGGATTGCCTTTTCAATAGTGAATTTGTCAAACAATAATTTTTTACTGTCGCACATTTTAAATATACCGAGGATTTAATTTTCTATAGTGAATTTTTCAAAAAATTATTTTTTGCTGTCGCAAATTTTAAATGCGCCGAGGATTGCCTTTTCTATAGTAAATTATTTAAAAAATAATTTTTTATTGTCGCAAATTTTAAATACGCCGAGGATTGCCTTTTCTATAGTAAATTTTTCAAAAAATAATTTTTTAATGTCGCAAATTTTAAATACGCCGAGGATTGCCTTTTCTATAGTGAATTTGTCAAAATAATATTTTTTACTGTCGCAAATTTTAAATACGCCGAGGATTGGCTTTTCTATAGTGAATTTGTCAAAAAATAATTTTTTACTGTAGCAAATTTTAAATATACCGAGGATTTAATTTTCTATAGTGAATTTTTCAAAAAATTATTTTTTGCTCTCGCAAATTTTAAATACGCCGAGGATTGCCTTTTCTATAGTAAATTTTTCAAAAAATAATTTTTTACTGTCTCAAATTTTAAATACGCCGGGGATTGCCTTTTCTATAGTGAATTTTTCAAAAAATCATTTTTTGCTGTCGCAAATTTTAAATACGCCGAGGATTGCCTTTTCTATAGAAAATTTGTCAAAAAATAATTTTTTACTGTGGCAAATTTTAAATACGACGAGGATTGCCTTTTCTATAGTGAATTGTTCAAAATAATATTTTTTACTGTCGCAAATTTTAAATGCGCCGAGGATTGCCTTTTCTATAGTGAATTTGTCAAAATAATATTTTTTACTGTCGCAAATTTTAAATACGCCGAGGATTGGCTTTTCTATAGTGAATTTGTCAAAAAATAATTTTTTACTGTGGCAAATGTTAAATATACCGAGGATTGCCTTTTCTATAGTAAATTTTTCAAAAAATTATTTTTTACTGTCACAAAGTTTAAATACGTCGAGGATTACCTTTTCTATGGTAAATTTGTCAAAAAATAATTTTTTACAATCGCATTTTTTTAATACGCCGGGGGTTGCCTTTTCTATAGTGAATTGTTCAAAATAATATTTTTTACTGTCGCAAATTTTAAATGCGCCGAGGATTGCCTTTTCTATAGTGAATTTGTCAAAAAATAATTTTTTACTGTCGCAAATTTTAAATATACCGAGGATTGCCTTTTCTAGAGTGAATTTGTCAAAAAATAAATTTTTACTGTGGCAAATTTTAAATACGCCGAGGATTGCCTTTTCTATAGTGAATTGTTCAAAATAATATTTTTTACAGTCGCAAATTTTAAATGCGCCGAGGATTTCCTTTTCTATAGTGAATTGTTCAAAATAATATTTTTTACTGTCGCAAATTTTAAATGCGCCGAGGATTGCCTTTTCTATAGTGAATTTGTCAAAAAATAATTTTATACTGTCGCATATTTTAAATATACCGAGGATTGCCTTTTCTATAGTGAATTTGTCAAAGAATAATTTTTTACTGTAGCAAATTTTAAATATACCAAGGATTTAATTTTCTATAGTGAATTTTTCAAAAAATAATTTTTTACTGTCGCAAATTTTAAATACGCCGAGGATTGCCTTTTCTATAGTGAATAGTTCAAAATAATATTTTTTACTGTCGCAAATTTTAAATGCGCCGAGGATTGCCTTTTCTATAGTGAATTTGTCAAAAAATAATTTTTTACTGTCACAAATTTTAAATATACCGAGGATTGCCTTTTCTATAGTGAATTTGTCAAAGAATAATTTTTTACTGTAGCAAATTTTAAATATACCAAGGATTTAATTTTCTATAGTGAATTTTTCAAAAAATTATTATTTGCTGTCGAAAATTTTAAACACGGCGAGTATTGCCTTTTCTATAGTAAATTTTTCAAAAAATAGTTTTTTACTGTCGCAAATTTTAAATACGCCGAGGATTGCCTTTTCTATAGTGAATTGTTCAAAATAACATTTTTTACTGTCGCAAATTTTAAATGCGCCGAGGATTGCCTTTTCTATAGTGAATTTGTCAAAAAATAATTTTTTACTCTGGCAAATTTGAAATATACCGAGGATTGCCTTTTCTATAGTGAATTTGTCAAAAAATAAATTTTTACTGTGGCAAATTTTAAATACGCCGAGGATTGCCTTTTCTATAGTAAATTTACAAAAAAAATTTTTTACTGTCGCAAATTTTAAATACGCCGAGGATTGCCTTTTCTATAGTGAATTGTTCAAAATAATATTTTTTACTGTCGGAAATTTTAAATGCGCCTAGGATGGCCTTTTCTATAGTGAATTTGTCAAAAAATAATTTTTTACTGTCGCAAATTTTAAATATACCGAGGATTGTCTTTTCTATAGTGAATTTTTCAAAAAATTATTTTTTGCTGTCGCAAATTTTAAATACGCCGAGGATTGCCTTTTATATAGTAAATTTTTCAAAAAATAGTTTTTTACTGTCGCAAATTTTAAATACGCCGAGGATTGCCTTTTCTATAGTGAATTTGTAAAAATAATATTTTTTACTGTCGCAAATTTTAAATACGCCATGGATTGCCTTTTCTATAGTGAATTTGTCAAAAAATAATTTTTACTGTCGCAAATTTTAAATATACCGAGGATTTAATTTTCTATAGTGAATTTTTCAAAAAATTATTTTTTGCTATCGCAAATTTTAACTACGCCGAGGATTGCCTTTTCTATAGTAAATTTTTCAAAAAAATAATTTTTTTCTGTCGCAAATTTTAAATACGCAGAGGTTTGCCTTTCCTATAGTACATTTCTCAAAAAATTATTTTTTACGGTCGCAAATTTTTGTACGCCGAGGATTGCCTTTTTTATAGTGAGTTTTTCAAAAAATAAATGTTTACAGTGGCAAATTTTAAATATACCGATGATTGCCTTTTCTATAGTAAATTTTTCAAAAAATAATTTTTACTGTCGCAAATTTTAAATATGCCGAGGCTTGCCTTTTCTATAGCGAATTTGTCAAAAAATAATTTTTTACTGTCGAAAATTTTAAATACGCCGAGGATTACCTTTTCTATAGTGAATTTGTCAAAAAATAATTTTTTACTGTCGCAAATTTTAAACATACCGAGGATTGCCTTTTCTATAGTGAATTTGTCAAACAATAATTTTTTACTGTCACACATTTTAAATATACCGAGGATTTAATTTTCTATAGTGAATTTTTCAAAAAATTATTTTTTGCTGTCGCAAATTTTAAATGCGCCGAGGATTGCCTTTTCTATAGTAAATTTTTCAAAAAATAATTTTTTAATGTCGCAAATTTTAAATACGCCGAGGATTGCCTTTTGTATAGTGAATTTGTCAAAATAATATTTTCTATTGTCGCAAATTTTAAATACGCCGAGGATTGGCTTTTCTATAGTGAATTTGTCAAAAAATAATTTTTTACTGTAGCAAATTTTAAATATACCGAGGATTGCCTTTTCTATAGTAAATTTTTCAAAAAATTATTTTTTACTGTCACAAATTTTAAATACGCCGAGGATTACCTTTTCTATGGTAAATTTGTCAAAAAATTATTTTTTACATTCGCATATTTTTAATACGCCGGGGGTTGCCTTTTCTATAGTGAATTTGTCAAAAAATAATTTTTTACTGTCGCGAATTTTAAATACGCCGAGGATTGCCTTTTCTATAGTGAATTTGTCAAAAAATAATTTTTTACTGTCGCAAATTTTAAATATACCGAGGATTGCCTTTTCTATAGTGAATTTTTCAAAAAATGATTTTTTACTGTCGCAAATTTTAAATACGACTTGGGTTGCCCTTTCTATAATGAATTTGTAAAAAAATAATTTTTTATTGTCGCAAATTTTAAATGCGCCGAGGATTGCCTTTTCTATAGTAAATTTTTCAAAAAAAAAAATATTTTACTGTCACAAATTTTAAATATACAGAGGATTGCCTTTTCTATAGTGAATTTTTCAAAAAAATTATTTTTTACTGTCGAAAATTTTAAATACGCCGAGGATTGCCTTTTCTGTAGTAAATTTTTCAAAAAATAATTTTTTACTGTATCAAATTTTAAATACGACGAGGATTGCCTTTTCTAAAGTAAATTTTTCAAAAAATTATTTTTTTTAAATTTCTATAGTGAATTTTTCAAAAAATTATTTTTTGCTGTCGCAAATTTTAAATGCGCCGAGGATTGCCTTTTCTATAGTAAATTTTTTAAAAAATAATTTTTTATTGTCGCAAATTTTAAATACGCCGAGGATTGCCTTTTCTATAGTAAATTTTTCAAGAAATAATTTTTTACTGTCGCAAATTTTAAATACGCAGAGGATTGACTTTTCTATAGTAAAGTTTTCAAAAAATAATTTTTTACTGTCGCAAATTTTAAATACGCCGAGGATTGCCTTTTCTATAGTGAATTTGTCAAAATATTATTTTTTACGGTCGCAAATTTTAAATACGCCGAGGATTGCCTTTTCTATAGAAAATTTTTCAAAAAATAATTTTTTACTGTCGCAAATTTTAAATATACCGAGGATTTAATTTTCTATAGTAAATTTTTCACAAAATAATTTTTTTACTGTCGCAAATTTTAAATACGCCGAGGATTGCCTTTTCTATAGTGAATAGTTCAAAATAATATTTTTTACTGTCGCAAATTTTAAATGCGCCGAGGATTGCCTTTTCTATAGTGAATTTGTCAAAAAATAATTTTTTACTCTGGCAAATTTGAAATATACCGAGGATTGCCTTTTCTATAGTGAATTTGTCAAAAAATAAATTTTTACTGTGGCAAATTTTAAATACGCCGAGGATTGCCTTTTCTATAGTAAATTTACAAAAAAAATTTTTTACTGTCGCAAATTTTAAATACGCCGAGGATTGCCTTTTCTATAGTGAATTGTTCAAAATAATATTTTTTACTGTCGGAAATTTTAAATGCGCCTAGGATGGCCTTTTCTATAGTGAATTTGTCAAAAAATAATTTTTTACTGTCGCAAATTTTAAATATACCGAGGATTGTCTTTTCTATAGTGAATTTTTCAAAAAATTATTTTTTGCTGTCGCAAATTTTAAATACGCCGAGGATTGCCTTTTATATAGTAAATTTTTCAAAAAATAGTTTTTTACTGTCGCAAATTTTAAATACGCCGAGGATTGCCTTTTCTATAGTGAATTTGTCAAAATAATATTTTTTACTGTCGCAAATTTTAAATACGCCATGGATTGCCTTTTCTATAGTGAATTTTTCAAAAAATAATTTTTACTGTCGCAAATTTTAAATATACCGAGGATTTAATTTTCTATAGTGAATTTTTCAAAAAATTATTTTTTGCTATCGCAAATTTTAACTACGCCGAGGATTGCCTTTTCTATAGTAAATTTTTCAAAAAAATAATTTTTTTCTGTCGCAAATTTTAAATACGCAGAGGATTGCCTTTCCTATAGTAAATTTCTCAAAAAATTATTTTTTACGGTCGCAAATTTTTGATACGCCGAGGATTGCCTTTTTTATAGTGAGTTTTTCAAAAAATAAATGTTTACAGTGGCAAATTTTAAATATACCGATGATTGCCTTTTCTATAGTGAATTTTTCAAAAAATTATTTTTTGCTGTCGCAAATTTTAAATACGCCGAGGATTGCCTTTTCTATAGTAAATTTTTCAAAAAATAATTTTTACTGTCGCAAATTTTAAATATGCCGAGGCTTGCCTTTTCTATAGCGAATTTGTCAAAAAATAATTTTTTACTGTCGAAAATTTTAAATACGCCGAGGATTACCTTTTCTATAGTGAATTTGTCAAAAAATAATTTTTTACTGTCGCAAATTTTAAACATACCGAGGATTGCCTTTTCTATAGTGAATTTGTCAAACAATAATTTTTTACTGTCACACATTTTAAATATACCGAGGATTTAATTTTCTATAGTGAATTTTTCAAAAAATTATTTTTTGCTGTCGCAAATTTTAAATGCGCCGAGGATTGCCTTTTCTATAGTAAATTTTTTAAAAAATAATTTTTTATTGTCGCAAATTTTAAATACGCCGAGGATTGCCTTTTCTATAGTAAATTTTTCAAAAAATAATTTTTTAATGTCGCAAATTTTAAATACGCCGAGGATTGCCTTTTGTATAGTGAATTTGTCAAAATAATATTTTCTATTGTCGCAAATTTTAAATACGCCGAGGATTGGCTTTTCTATAGTGAATTTGTCAAAAAATAATTTTTTACTGTAGCAGATTTTAAATATACCGAGGATTGCTTTTCTATAGTAAATTTTTCAAAAAATTATTTTTTACTGTCACAAATTTTAAATACGCCGAGGATTACCTTTTCTATGGTAAATTTGTCAAAAAATTATTTTTTACATTCGCATATTTTTAATACGCCGGGGGTTGCCTTTTCTATAGTGAATTTGTCAAAAAATAATTTTTTACTGTCGCGAATTTTAAATACGCCGAGGATTGCCTTTTCTATAGTGAATTTGTCAAAAAATAATTTTTTACTGTCGCAAATTTTAAATATACCGAGGATTGCCTTTTCTATAGTGAATTTTTCAAAAAATGATTTTTTACTGTCGCAAATTTTAAATACGACTTGGGTTGCCCTTTCTATAATGAATTTGTAAAAAAATAATTTTTTATTGTCGCAAATTTTAAATGCGCCGAGGATTGCCTTTTCTATAGTAAATTTTTCAAAAAAAAAAATATTTTACTGTCACAAATTTTAAATATACAGAGGATTGCCTTTTCTATAGTGAATTTTTCAAAAAAATTATTTTTTACTGTCGAAAATTTTAAATACGCCGAGGATTGCCTTTTCTGTAGTAAATTTTTCAAAAAATAATTTTTTACTGTATCAAATTTTAAATACGACGAGGATTGCCTTTTCTAAAGTAAATTTTTCAAAAAATTATTTTTGTTAAATTTCTATAGTGAATTTTTCAAAAAATTATTTTTTGCTGTCGCAAATTTTAAATGCGCCGAGGATTGCCTTTTCTATAGTAAATTTTTTAAAAAATAATTTTTTATTGTCGCAAATTTTAAATACGCCGAGGATTGCCTTTTCTATAGTAAATTTTTCAAGAAATAATTTTTTACTGTCGCAAATTTTAAATACGCAGAGGATTGACTTTTCTATAGTAAAGTTTTCAAAAAATAATTTTTTACTGTCGCAAATTTTAAATACGCCGAGGATTGCCTTTTCTATAGTGAATTTGTCAAAATATTATTTTTTACGGTCGCAAATTTTAAATACGCCGAGGATTGCCTTTTCTATAGAAAATTTTTCAAAAAATAATTTTTTACTGTCGCAAATTTTAAATATACCGAGGATTTAATTTTCTATAGTAAATTTTTCACAAAATAATTTTTTTACTGTCGCAAATTTTAAATACGCCGAGGATTGCCTTTTCTATAGTGAATAGTTCAAAATAATATTTTTTACTGTCGCAAATTTTAAATGCGCCGAGGATTGCCTTTTCTATAGTGAATTTGTCAAAAAATAATTTTTTACTCTGGCAAATTTGAAATATACCGAGGATTGCCTTTTCTATAGTGAATTTGTCAAAAAATAAATTTTTACTGTGGCAAATTTTAAATACGCCGAGGATTGCCTTTTCTATAGTAAATTTACAAAAAAAATTTTTTACTGTCGCAAATTTTAAATACGCCGAGGATTGCCTTTTCTATAGTGAATTGTTCAAAATAATATTTTTTACTGTCGGAAATTTTAAATGCGCCTAGGATGGCCTTTTCTATAGTGAATTTGTCAAAAAATAATTTTTTACTGTCGCAAATTTTAAATATACCGAGGATTGTCTTTTCTATAGTGAATTTTTCAAAAAATTATTTTTTGCTGTCGCAAATTTTAAATACGCCGAGGATTGCCTTTTATATAGTAAATTTTTCAAAAAATAGTTTTTTACTGTCGCAAATTTTAAATACGCCGAGGATTGCCTTTTCTATAGTGAATTTGTCAAAATAATATTTTTTACTGTCGCAAATTTTAAATACGCCATGGATTGCCTTTTCTATAGTGAATTTTTCAAAAAATAATTTTTACTGTCGCAAATTTTAAATATACCGAGGATTTAATTTTCTATAGTGAATTTTTCAAAAAATTATTTTTTGCTATCGCAAATTTTAACTACGCCGAGGATTGCCTTTTCTATAGTAAATTTTTCAAAAAAATAATTTTTTTCTGTCGCAAATTTTAAATACGCAGAGGATTGCCTTTCCTATAGTAAATTTCTCAAAAAATTATTTTTTACGGTCGCAAATTTTTGATACGCCGAGGATTGCCTTTTTTATAGTGAGTTTTTCAAAAAATAAATGTTTACAGTGGCAAATTTTAAATATACCGATGAGTGCCTTTTCTATAGTGAATTTTTCAAAAAATTATTTTTTGCTGTCGCAAATTTTAAATACGCCGAGGATTGCCTTTTCTATAGTAAATTTTTCAAAAAATAATTTTTACTGTCGCAAATTTTAAATAGCCGAGGCTTGCCTTTTCTATAGCGAATTTGTCAAAAAATAATTTTTTACTGTCGAAAATTTTAAATACGCCGAGGATTACCTTTTCTATAGTGAATTTGTCAAAAAATAATTTTTTACTGTCGCAAATTTTAAACATACCGAGGATTGCCTTTTCTATAGTGAATTTGTCAAACAATAATTTTTTACTGTCACACATTTTAAATATACCGAGGATTTAATTTTCTATAGTGAATTTTTCAAAAAATTATTTTTTGCTGTCGCAAATTTTAAATGCGCCGAGGATTGCCTTTTCTATAGTAAATTTTTTAAAAAATAATTTTTTATTGTCGCAAATTTTAAATACGCCGAGGATTGCCTTTTCTATAGTAAATTTTTCAAAAAATAATTTTTTAATGTCGCAAATTTTAAATACGCCGAGGATTGCCTTTTGTATAGTGAATTTGTCAAAATAATATTTTCTATTGTCGCAAATTTTAAATACGCCGAGGATTGGCTTTTCTATAGTGAATTTGTCAAAAAATAATTTTTTACTGTAGCAAATTTTAAATATACCGAGGATTGCTTTTCTATAGTAAATTTTTCAAAAAATTATTTTTTACTGTCACAAATTTTAAATACGCCGAGGATTACCTTTTCTATGGTAAATTTGTCAAAAAATTATTTTTTACATTCGCATATTTTTAATACGCCGGGGGTTGCCTTTTCTATAGTGAATTTGTCAAAAAATAATTTTTTACTGTCGCGAATTTTAAATACGCCGAGGATTGCCTTTTCTATAGTGAATTTGTCAAAAAATAATTTTTTACTGTCGCAAATTTTAAATATACCGAGGATTGCCTTTTCTATAGTGAATTTTTCAAAAAATGATTTTTTACTGTCGCAAATTTTAAATACGACTTGGGTTGCCCTTTCTATAATGAATTTGTAAAAAAATAATTTTTTATTGTCGCAAATTTTAAATGCGCCGAGGATTGCCTTTTCTATAGTAAATTTTTCAAAAAAAAAAATATTTTACTGTCACAAATTTTAAATATACAGAGGATTGCCTTTTCTATAGTGAATTTTTCAAAAAAATTATTTTTTACTGTCGAAAATTTTAAATACGCCGAGGATTGCCTTTTCTGTAGTAAATTTTTCAAAAAATAATTTTTTACTGTATCAAATTTTAAATACGACGAGGATTGCCTTTTCTAAAGTAAATTTTTCAAAAAATTATTTTTGTTAAATTTCTATAGTGAATTTTTCAAAAAATTATTTTTTGCTGTCGCAAATTTTAAATGCGCCGAGGATTGCCTTTTCTATAGTAAATTTTTTAAAAAATAATTTTTTATTGTCGCAAATTTTAAATACGCCGAGGATTGCCTTTTCTATAGTAAATTTTTCAAGAAATAATTTTTTACTGTCGCAAATTTTAAATACGCAGAGGATTGACTTTTCTATAGTAAAGTTTTCAAAAAATAATTTTTTACTGTCGCAAATTTTAAATACGCCGAGGATTGCCTTTTCTATAGTGAATTTGTCAAAATATTATTTTTTACGGTCGCAAATTTTAAATACGCCGAGGATTGCCTTTTCTATAGAAAATTTTTCAAAAAATAATTTTTTACTGTCGCAAATTTTAAATATACCGAGGATTTAATTTTCTATAGTAAATTTTTCACAAAATAATTTTTTTACTGTCGCAAATTTTAAATACGCCGAGGATTGCCTTTTCTATAGTGAATAGTTCAAAATAATATTTTTTACTGTCGCAAATTTTAAATGCGCCGAGGATTGCCTTTTCTATAGTGAATTTGTCAAAAAATAATTTTTTACTGTCGCAAATTTTAAATATACCGAGGATTGCCTTTTCTATAGTGAATTTGTCAAAAAATAATTTTTTACTATAGCAAATTTTAAATATACCAAGTATTTAATTTTCTATAGTGAATTTTTCAAAAAATTATTTTTTGCTGTCGAAAATTCTAAACACGGCGAGTATTGCCTTTTCTATAGTAAATTTTTCAAAAAATAATTTTTTACTGTCGCAAATTTTAAATACGCCGAGGATTGCCTTTTCTATAGTGAATTGTTCAAAATAATATTTTTTACTGTCGCAAATTTTAAATGCGCCGAGGATTGCCTTTTCTATAGTGAATTTAACAAAAAATAATTTTTTACTGTGGCAAATTTTAAATATACCGAGGATTGCCTTTTCTATAGTTAATTTGTCAAAAAATTAATTTTTACTGTGGCAAATTTTAAATAGGCCGAGGATTGCCTTTTCGATAGTAAATTTTTCAAAAAATAATTTTTTACTGTCGCAAATTTTAAATACGCCGAGGATTGCCTGTTCTATAGTGAATTGTTCAAAATAATATTTTTTACTGTCGCAAATTTTAAATGCGCCGAGGATTGCCATTTCTATAGTGAATTTGTCAAAAAATAATTTTTTACTGTCGCAAATTTTTAATATACCGAGGATTGCCTTTTCTATAGTGAATTTTTCAAAAAATGATTTTTTGCTGTCGCAAATTTTAAATACGCCGAGGATTGCCTTTTCTATAGTAAATTTTTCAAAAAATAATTTTTCACTGTCGCAAATTTTAAATACGCCAAGGATTGCCTTTTCTATAGTGAATTTGTCAAAAAATAATTTTTTACTGTCGCAAATTTTAAATATACCGAGGATTTAATTTTCTATAGTGAATTTTTCAAAAAATTATTTTTTGCTGTCGCAAATTTTAACTACGCCGAGGATTGCCTTTTCTATAGTAAATTTTTCAAAAAAATAATTTTTTTCTGTCGCAAATTTTAAATACGCAGAGGATTGCCTTTTCTATAGTAAATTTCTCAAAAAATTATTTTTTACGGTCGCAAATTTTTAATACGCCGAGGATTGCCTTTTCTATAGTGAATTTGTCAAAATATTATTTTTTACGGTCGCAAATTTTAAATACGCCGAGGATTGCCTTTTCTATAGAAAATTTTTCAAAAAATAATTTTTTACTGTCGCAAATTTTAAATATACCGAGGATTTAATTTTCTATAGTAAATTTTTCACAAAATAATTTTTTTACTGTCGCAAATTTTAAATACGCCGAGGATTGCCTTTTCTATAGTGAATAGTTCAAAATAATATTTTTTACTGTCGCAAATTTTAAATGCGCCGAGGATTGCCTTTTCTATAGTGAATTTGTCAAAAAATAATTTTTTACTCTGGCAAATTTGAAATATACCGAGGATTGCCTTTTCTATAGTGAATTTGTCAAAAAATAAATTTTTACTGTGGCAAATTTTAAATACGCCGAGGATTGCCTTTTCTATAGCAAATTTACAAAAAAAATTTTTTACTGTCGCAAATTTTAAATACGCCGAGGATTGCCTTTTCTATAGTGAATTGTTCAAAATAATATTTTTTACTGTCGGAAATTTTAAATGCGCCTAGGATGGCCTTTTCTATAGTGAATTTGTCAAAAAATAATTTTTTACTGTCGCAAATTTTAAATATACCGAGGATTGTCTTTTCTATAGTGAATTTTTCAAAAAATTATTTTTTGCTGTCGCAAATTTTAAATACGCCGAGGATTGCCTTTTATATAGTAAATTTTTCAAAAAATAGTTTTTTACTGTCGCAAATTTTAAATACGCCGAGGATTGCCTTTTCTATAGTGAATTTGTCAAAATAATATTTTTTACTGTCGCAAATTTTAAATACGCCATGGATTGCCTTTTCTATAGTGAATTTTTCAAAAAATAATTTTTACTGTCGCAAATTTTAAATATACCGAGGATTTAATTTTCTATAGTGAATTTTTCAAAAAATTATTTTTTGCTATCGCAAATTTTAACTACGCCGAGGATTGCCTTTTCTATAGTAAATTTTTCAAAAAAATAATTTTTTTCTGTCGCAAATTTTAAATACGCAGAGGATTGCCTTTTCTATAGTAAATTTTTCAAGAAATAATTTTTTACTGTCGCAAATTTTAAATACGCAGAGGATTGACTTTTCTATAGTAAAGTTTTCAAAAAATAATTTTTTACTGTCGCAAATTTTAAATACGCCGAGGATTGCCTTTTCTATAGTGAATTTGTCAAAATATTATTTTTTACGGTCGCAAATTTTAAATACGCCGAGGATTGCCTTTTCTATAGAAAATTTTTCAAAAAATAATTTTTTACTGTCGCAAATTTTAAATATACCGAGGATTTAATTTTCTATAGTAAATTTTTCACAAAATAATTTTTTTACTGTCGCAAATTTTAAATACGCCGAGGATTGCCTTTTCTATAGTGAATTGTTCAAAATAATATTTTTTACTGTCGCAAATTTTAAATGCGCCGAGGATTGCCTTTTCTATAGTGAATTTGTCAAAAAATAATTTTTTACTGTCGCAAATTTTAAATATACCGAGGATTGCCTTTTCTATAGTGAATTTGTCAAAAAATAATTTTTTACTATAGCAAATTTTAAATATACCAAGTATTTAATTTTCTATAGTGAATTTTTCAAAAAATTATTTTTTGCTGTCGAAAATTCTAAACACGGCGAGTATTGCCTTTTCTATAGTAAATTTTTCAAAAAATAATTTTTTACTGTCGCAAATTTTAAATACGCCGAGGATTGCCTTTTCTATAGTGAATTGTTCAAAATAATATTTTTTACTGTCGCAAATTTTAAATGCGCCGAGGATTGCCTTTTCTATAGTGAATTTAACAAAAAATAATTTTTTACTGTGGCAAATTTTAAATATACCGAGGATTGCCTTTTCTATAGTTAATTTGTCAAAAAATTAATTTTTACTGTGGCAAATTTTAAATAGGCCGAGGATTGCCTTTTCGATAGTAAATTTTTCAAAAAATAATTTTTTACTGTCGCAAATTTTAAATACGCCGAGGATTGCCTGTTCTATAGTGAATTGTTCAAAATAATATTTTTTACTGTCGCAAATTTTAAATGCGCCGAGGATTGCCATTTCTATAGTGAATTTGTCAAAAAATAATTTTTTACTGTCGCAAATTTTTAATATACCGAGGATTGCCTTTTCTATAGTGAATTTTTCAAAAAATGATTTTTTGCTGTCGCAAATTTTAAATACGCCGAGGATTGCCTTTTCTATAGTAAATTTTTCAAAAAATAATTTTTCACTGTCGCAAATTTTAAATACGCCGAGGATTGCCTTTTCTATAGTGAATTTGTCAAAATAATATTTTTTACTGTCGCAAATTTTAAATACGCCAAGGATTGCCTTTTCTATAGTGAATTTGTCAAAAAATAATTTTTTACTGTCGCAAATTTTAAATATACCGAGGATTTAATTTTCTATAGTGAATTTTTCAAAAAATTATTTTTTGCTGTCGCAAATTTTAACTACGCCGAGGATTGCCTTTTCTATAGTAAATTTTTCAAAAAAATAATTTTTTTCTGTCGCAAATTTTAAATACGCAGAGGATTGCCTTTTCTATAGTAAATTTCTCAAAAAATTATTTTTTACGGTCGCAAATTTTTAATACGCCGAGGATTGCCTTTTCTATAGTGAATTTGTCAAAATATTATTTTTTACGGTCGCAAATTTTAAATACGCCGAGGATTGCCTTTTCTATAGAAAATTTTTCAAAAAATAATTTTTTACTGTCGCAAATTTTAAATATACCGAGGATTTAATTTTCTATAGTAAATTTTTCACAAAATAATTTTTTTACTGTCGCAAATTTTAAATACGCCGAGGATTGCCTTTTCTATAGTGAATAGTTCAAAATAATATTTTTTACTGTCGCAAATTTTAAATGCGCCGAGGATTGCCTTTTCTATAGTGAATTTGTCAAAAAATAATTTTTTACTCTGGCAAATTTGAAATATACCGAGGATTGCCTTTTCTATAGTGAATTTGTCAAAAAATAAATTTTTACTGTGGCAAATTTTAAATACGCCGAGGATTGCCTTTTCTATAGTAAATTTACAAAAAAAATTTTTTACTGTCGCAAATTTTAAATACGCCGAGGATTGCCTTTTCTATAGTGAATTGTTCAAAATAATATTTTTTACTGTCGGAAATTTTAAATGCGCCTAGGATGGCCTTTTCTATAGTGAATTTGTCAAAAAATAATTTTTTACTGTCGCAAATTTTAAATATACCGAGGATTGTCTTTTCTATAGTGAATTTTTCAAAAATTATTTTTTGCTGTCGCAAATTTTAAATACGCCGAGGATTGCCTTTTATATAGTAAATTTTTCAAAAAATAGTTTTTTACTGTCGCAAATTTTAAATACGCCGAGGATTGCCTTTTCTATAGTGAATTTGTCAAAATAATATTTTTTACTGTCGCAAATTTTAAATACGCCATGGATTGCCTTTTCTATAGTGAATTTTTCAAAAAATAATTTTTACTGTCGCAAATTTTAAATATACCGAGGATTTAATTTTCTATAGTGAATTTTTCAAAAAATTATTTTTTGCTATCGCAAATTTTAACTACGCCGAGGATTGCCTTTTCTATAGTAAATTTTTCAAAAAAATAATTTTTTTCTGTCGCAAATTTTAAATACGCAGAGGATTGCCTTTCCTATAGTAAATTTCTCAAAAAATTATTTTTTACGGTCGCAAATTTTTGATACGCCGAGGATTGCCTTTTTTATAGTGAGTTTTTCAAAAAATAAATGTTTACAGTGGCAAATTTTAAATATACCGATGATTGCCTTTTCTATAGTGAATTTTTCAAAAAATTATTTTTTGCTGTCGCAAATTTTAAATACGCCGAGGATTGCCTTTTCTATAGTAAATTTTTCAAAAAATAATTTTTACTGTCGCAAATTTTAAATATGCCGAGGCTTGCCTTTTCTATAGCGAATTTGTCAAAAAATAATTTTTTACTGTCGAAAATTTTAAATACGCCGAGGATTACCTTTTCTATAGTGAATTTGTCAAAAAATAATTTTTTACTGTCGCAAATTTTAAACATACCGAGGATTGCCTTTTCTATAGTGAATTTGTCAAACAATAATTTTTTACTGTCACACATTTTAAATATACCGAGGATTTAATTTTCTATAGTGAATTTTTCAAAAAATTATTTTTTGCTGTCGCAAATTTTAAATGCGCCGAGGATTGCCTTTTCTATAGTAAATTTTTTAAAAAATAATTTTTTATTGTCGCAAATTTTAAATTCGCCGAGGATTGCCTTTTCTATAGTAAATTTTTCAAAAAATAATTTTTTAATGTCGCAAATTTTAAATACGCCGAGGATTGCCTTTTGTATAGTGAATTTGTCAAAATAATATTTTCTATTGTCGCAAATTTTAAATACGCCGAGGATTGGCTTTTCTATAGTGAATTTGTCAAAAAATAATTTTTTACTGTAGCAAATTTTAAATATACCGAGGATTGCTTTTCTATAGTAAATTTTTCAAAAAATTATTTTTTACTGTCACAAATTTTAAATACGCCGAGGATTACCTTTTCTATGGTAAATTTGTCAAAAAATTATTTTTTACATTCGCATATTTTTAATACGCCGGGGGTTGCCTTTTCTATAGTGAATTTGTCAAAAAATAATTTTTTACTGTCGCGAATTTTAAATACGCCGAGGATTGCCTTTTCTATAGTGAATTTGTCAAAAAATAATTTTTTACTGTCGCAAATTTTAAATATACCGAGGATTGCCTTTTCTATAGTGAATTTTTCAAAAAATGATTTTTTACTGTCGCAAATTTTAAATACGACTTGGGTTGCCCTTTCTATAATGAATTTGTAAAAAAAAATTTTTTATTGTCGCAAATTTTAAATGCGACGAGGATTGCCTTTTCTATAGTAAATTTTTCAAAAAAAAAAATATTTTACTGTCACAAATTTTAAATATACAGAGGATTGCCTTTTCTATAGTGAATTTTTCAAAAAAATTATTTTTTACTGTCGAAAATTTTAAATACGCCGAGGATTGCCTTTTCTGTAGTAAATTTTTCAAAAAATAATTTTTTACTGTATCAAATTTTAAATACGACGAGGATTGCCTTTTCTAAAGTAAATTTTTCAAAAAATTATTTTTGTTAAATTTCTATAGTGAATTTTTCAAAAAATTATTTTTTGCTGTCGCAAATTTTAAATGCGCCGAGGATTGCCTTTTCTATAGTAAATTTTTTAAAAAATAATTTTTTATTGTCGCAAATTTTAAATACGCCGAGGATTGCCTTTTCTATAGTAAATTTTTCAAGAAATAATTTTTTACTGTCGCAAATTTTAAATACGCAGAGGATTGACTTTTCTATAGTAAAGTTTTCAAAAAATAATTTTTTACTGTCGCAAATTTTAAATACGCCGAGGATTGCCTTTTCTATAGTGAATTTGTCAAAATATTATTTTTTACGGTCGCAAATTTTAAATACGCCGAGGATTGCCTATTCTATAGAAAATTTTTCAAAAAATAATTTTTTACTGTCGCAAATTTTAAATATACCGAGGATTTAATTTTCTATAGTAAATTTTTCACAAAATAATTTTTTTACTGTCGCAAATTTTAAATACGCCGAGGATTACCTTTTCTATAGTGAATAGTTCAAAATAATATTTTTTACTGTCGCAAATTTTAAATGCGCCGAGGATTGCCTTTTCTATAGTGAATTTGTCAAAAAATAATTTTTTACTGTCGCAAATTTTAAATATACCGAGGATTGCCTTTTCTATAGTGAATTTGTCAAAAAATAATTTTTTACTATAGCAAATTTTAAATATACCAAGTATTTAATTTTCTATAGTGAATTTTTCAAAAAATTATTTTTTGCTGTCGAAAATTCTAAACACGGCGAGTATTGCCTTTTCTATAGTAAATTTTTCAAAAAATAATTTTTTACTGTCGCAAATTTTAAATACGCCGAGGATTGCCTTTTCTATAGTGAATTGTTCAAAATAATATTTTTTACTGTCGCAAATTTTAAATGCGCCGAGGATTGCCTTTTCTATAGTGAATTTGTCAAAAAATAATTTTTTACTGTGGCAAATTTTAAATATACCGAGGATTGCCTTTTCTATAGTTAATTTGTCAAAAAATTAATTTTTACTGTGGCAAATTTTAAATAGGCCGAGGATTGCCTTTTCGATAGTAAATTTTTCAAAAAATAATTTTTTACTGTCGCAAATTTTAAATACGCCGAGGATTGCCTGTTCTATAGTGAATTGTTCAAAATAATATTTTTTACTGTCGCAAATTTTAAATGCGCCGAGGATTGCCATTTCTATAGTGAATTTGTCAAAAAATAATTTTTTACTGTCGCAAATTTTTAATATACCGAGGATTGCCTTTTCTATAGTGAATTTTTCAAAAAATGATTTTTTGCTGTCGCAAATTTTAAATACGCCGAGGATTGCCTTTTCTATAGTAAATTTTTCAAAAAATAATTTTTCACTGTCGCAAATTTTAAATACGCCGAGGATTGCCTTTTCTATAGTGAATTTGTCAAAATAATATTTTTTACTGTCGCAAATTTTAAATACGCCAAGGATTGCCTTTTCTATAGTGAATTTGTCAAAAAATAATTTTTTACTGTCGCAAATTTTAAATATACCGAGGATTTAATTTTCTATAGTGAATTTTTCAAAAAATTATTTTTTGCTGTCGCAAATTTTAACTACGCCGAGGATTGCCTTTTCTATAGTAAATTTTTCAAAAAAATAATTTTTTTCTGTCGCAAATTTTAAATACGCAGAGGATTGCCTTTTCTATAGTAAATTTCTCAAAAAATTATTTTTTACGGTCGCAAATTTTTAATACGCCGAGGATTGCCTTTTTTATAGTGAATTTTTCAAAAAATAAATTTTTACAGTGGCAAATTTTAAATATACCGATGATTGCCTTTTCTATAGTGAATTTTTCAAAAAATTATTTTTTGCTGTCGCAAATTTTAAATACGCCGAGGATTGCCTTTTCTATAGTAAATTTTTCAAAAAATAATTTTTACTGTCGCAAATTTGAAATATGCCGAGGCTTGCCTTTTCTATAGCGAATTTGTCAAAAAATAATTTTTTACTGTCGAAAATTTTAAATACGCCGAGGATTGCCTTTTCTATAGTGAATTTGTCAAAAAATAATTTTTTACTGTCGCAAATTTTAAACATACCGAGGATTGCTTTTCTATAGTGAATTTGTCAAACAATAATTTTTTACTGTCGCACATTTTAAATATACCGAGGATTTAATTTTCTATAGTGAATTTTTCAAAAAAATATTTTTTGCTGTCGCAAATTTTAAATGCGCCGAGGATTGCCTTTTCTATAGTAAATTTTTTAAAAAATAATTTTTTATTGTCGCAAATTTTAAATGCGCCGAGGATTGCCTTTTCTATAGTGAATTGTTCAAAATAATATTTTTTACTGTCGCAAATTTTAAATGCGCCGAGGATTGCCTTTTCTATAGTGAATTTGTCAAAAAATAATTTTTTACTGTCGCATATTTTAAATATACCGAGGATTGCCTTTTCTATAGTGAATTTGTCAAAGAATAATTTTTTACTGTAGCAAATTTTAAATATACCAAGGATTTAATTTTCTATAGTGAATTTTTCAAAAAATAATTTTTTACTGTCGCAAATTTTAAATACGCCGAGGATTGCCTTTCTATAGTGAATAGTTCAAAATAATATTTTTTACTGTCGCAAATTTTAAATGCGCCGAGGATTGCCTTTTCTATAGTGAATTTGTCAAAAAAATAATTTTTTACTGTGGCAAATTTTAAATATACCGAGGATTGCCTTTTCTATAGTGAATTTGTCAAAAAATTCATTTTTACTGTGGCAAATTTTAAATAGGCCGAGGATTGCCTTTTCGATAGTAAATTTTTCAAAAAATAATTTTTTACTGTCGCAAATTTTAAATGCGCCGAGGATTGCCTTTTCTATAGTGAATTTGTCAAAAAATAATTTTTTACTGTCGCAAATTTTAAATATACCGAGGATTGCCTTTTCTATAGTGAATTTGTCAAAAAATAATTTTTTACTATAGCAAATTTTAAATATTCCAAGTATTTAATTTTCTATAGTGAATTTTTCAAAAAATTATTTTTTGCTGTCGAAAATTCTAAACACGGCGAGTATTGCCTTTTCTATAGTAAATTTTTCAAAAAATAATTTTTTACTGTCGCAAATTTTAAATACGCCGAGGATTGCCTTTTCTATAGTGAATTGTTCAAAATAATATTTTTTACTGTCGCAAATTTTAAATGCGCCGAGGATTGCCTTTTCTATAGTGAATTTGTCAAAAAATAATTTTTTACTGTGGCAAATTTTAAATATACCGAGGATTGCCTTTTCTATAGTGAATTTGTCAAAAAATTCATTTTTACTGTGGCAAATTTTAAATAGGCCGAGGATTGCCTTTTCGATAGTAAATTTTTCAAAAATAATTTTTTACTGTCGCAAATTTTAAATACGCCGAGGATTGCCTGTTCTATAGTGAATTGTTCAAAATAATATTTTTTACTGTCGCAAATTTTAAATGCGCCGAGGATTGCCATTTCTATAGTGAATTTGTCAAAAAATAATTTTTTACTGTCGCAAATTTTTAATATACCGAGGATTGCCTTTTCTATAGTGAATTTTTCAAAAAATGATTTTTTGCTGTCGCAAATTTTAAATACGCCGAGGATTGCCTTTTCTATAGTAAATTTTTCAAAAAATAATTTTTCACTGTCGCAAATTTTAAATACGCCGAGGATTGCCTTTTCTATAGTGAATTTGTCAAAATAATATTTTTTACTGTCGCAAATTTTAAATACGCCAAGGATTGCCTTTTCTATAGTGAATTTGTCAAAAAATAATTTTTTACTGTCGCAAATTTTAAATATACCGAGGATTTAATTTTCTATAGTGAATTTTTCAAAAAATTATTTTTTGCTGTCGCAAATTTTAACTACGCCGAGGATTGCCTTTTCTATAGTAAATTTTTCAAAAAAATAATTTTTTTCTGTCGCAAATTTTAAATACGCAGAGGATTGCCTTTTCTATAGTAAATTTCTCAAAAAATTATTTTTTACGGTCGCAAATTTTTAATACGCCGAGGATTGCCTTTTTTATAGTGAATTTTTCAAAAAATAAATTTTTACAGTGGCAAATTTTAAATATACCGATGATTGCCTTTTCTATAGTGAATTTTTCAAAAAATTATTTTTTTGCTGTCGCAAATTTTAAATACGCCGAGGATTGCCTTTTCTATAGTAAATTTTTCAAAAAATAATTTTTACTGTCGCAAATTTGAAATATGCCGAGGCTTGCCTTTTCTATAGCGAATTTGTCAAAAAATAATTTTTTACTGTCGAAAATTTTAAATACGCCGAGGATTGCCTTTTCTATAGTGAATTTGTCAAAAAATAATTTTTTACTGTCGCAAATTTTAAACATACCGAGGATTGCCTTTTCTATAGTGAATTTGTCAAACAATAATTTTTTACTGTCGCACATTTTAAATATACCGAGGATTTAATTTTCTATAGTGAATTTTTCAAAAAAATATTTTTTGCTGTCGCAAATTTTAAATGCGCCGAGGATTGCCTTTTCTATAGTAAATTTTTTAAAAAATAATTTTTTATTGTCGCAAATTTTAAATGCGCCGAGGATTGCCTTTTCTATAGTGAATTGTTCAAAATAATATTTTTTACTGTCGCAAATTTTAAATGCGCCGAGGATTGCCTTTTCTATAGTGAATTTGTCAAAAAATAATTTTTTACTGTCGCATATTTTAAATATACCGAGGATTGCCTTTTCTATAGTGAATTTGTCAAAGAATAATTTTTTACTGTAGCAAATTTTAAATATACCAAGGATTTAATTTTCTATAGTGAATTTTTCAAAAAATAATTTTTTACTGTCGCAAATTTTAAATACGCCGAGGATTGCCTTTTCTATAGTGAATAGTTCAAAATAATATTTTTTACTGTCGCAAATTTTAAATGCGCCGAGGATTGCCTTTTCTATAGTGAATTTGTCAAAAAATAATTTTTTACTGTCACAAATTTGAAATATACCGAGGATTGCCTTTTCTATAGTGAATTTGTCAAAGAATAATTTTTTACTGTAGCAAATTTTAAATATACCAAGGATTTAATTTTCTATAGTGAATTTTTCAAAAAATTATTTTTTGCTGTCGAAAATTTTAAACACGGCGAGTATTGCCTTTTCTATAGTAAGTTTTTCAAAAAATAATTTTTTACTGTCGCAAATTTTAAATACGCCGAGGATTGCCTTTTCTATAGTGAATTGTTCAAAATAATATTTTTTACTGTCGCAAACTTTAAATGCGCCGAGGATTGCCTTTTCTATAGTGAATTTGTCAAAAAATAATTTTTTACTGTGGCAAATTTGAAATATACCGAGGATTGCCTTTTCTATAGTGAATTAGTCAAAAAATAAATTTTTACTGTGGCAAATTTTAAATACGCCGAGGATTGCCTTTTCTATAGTAAATTTTCAAAAAAAAATTTTTTACTGTCGCAAATTTTAAATACGCCGAGGATTGCCTTTTCTATAGTGAATTGTTCAAAATAATATTTTTTACTGTCGGAAATTTTAAATGCGCCTAGGATTGCCTTTTCTATAGTGAATTTGTCAAAAAATAATTTTTTACTGTCGCAAATTTTAAATATACCGAGGATTGTCTTTTCTATAGTGAATTTTTCAAAAAATTATTTTTTGCTGTCGCAAATTTTAAATACGCCGAGGATTGCCTTTTATATAGTAAATTTTTCAAAAAATAGTTTTTTACTGTCGCAAATTTTAAATACGCCGAGGATTGCCTTTTCTATAGTGAATTTGTCAAAATAATATTTTTTACTGTCGCAAATTTTAAATACGCCATGGATTGCCTTTTCTATAGTGAATTTGTCAAAAAATAATTTTTACTGTCGCAAATTTTAAATATACCGAGGATTTAATTTTCTATAGTGAATTTTTCAAAAAATTATTTTTTGCTATCGCAAATTTTAACTACGCCGAGGATTGCCTTTTCTATAGTAAATTTTTCAAAAAAATAATTTTTTTCTTTCGCAAATTTTAAATACGCAGAGGATTGCCTTTCCTATAGTAAATTTCTCAAAAAATTATTTTTTACGGTCGCAAATTTTTGATACGCCGAGGATTGCCTTTTTTATAGTGAGTTTTCCAAAAAATAAATGTTTACAGTGGCAAATTTTAAATATACCGATGATTGCCTTTTCTATAGTGAATTTTTCAAAAAATTATTTTTTGCTGTCGCAAATTTTAAATACGCCGAGGATTGCCTTTTCTATAGTAAATTTTTCAAAAAATAATTTTTACTGTCGCAAATTTTAAATATGCCGAGGCTTGCCTTTTCTATAGCGAATTTGTCAAAAAATAATTTTTTACTGTCGAAAATTTTAAATACGCCGAGGATTACCTTTTCTATAGTGAATTTGTCAAAAAATAATTTTTTACTGTCGCAAATTTTAAACATACCGAGGATTGCCTTTTCTATAGTGAATTTGTCAAACAATAAATTTTTACTGTCGCACAATTTAAATATACCGAGGATTTAATTTTCTATAGTGAATTTTTCAAAAAATTATTGTTTGCTGTCGCAAATTTTAAATGCGCCGAGGATTGCCTTTTCTATAGTAAATTTTTTAAAAAATAATTTTTTATTGTCGCAAATTTTAAATACGCCGAGGATTGCCTTTTCTATAGTAAATTTTTCAAAAAATAATTTTTTAATGTCGCAAATTTTAAATACGCCGAGGATTACCTTTTGTATAGTGAATTTGTCAAAATAATATTTTCTATTGTCGCAAATTTTGAATACGCCGAGGATTGGCTTTTCTATAGTGAATTTGTCAAAAAATAATTTTTTACTGTAGCAAATTTTGAATATACCGAGGATTGCCTTTTCTATAGTAAATTTTTCAAAAAATTATTTTTTACTGTCACAAATTTTAAATACGCCGAGGATTACCTTTTCTATGGTAAATTTGTCAAAAAATTATTTTTTACATTCGCATATTTTTAATACGCCGGGGGTTGCCTTTTCTATAGTGAATTTGTCAAAAAATAATTTTTTACTGTCGCGAATTTTAAATACGCCGAGGATTGCCTTTTCTATAGTGAATTTGTCAAAAAATAATTTTTTACTGTCGCAAATTTTAAATATACCGAGGATTGCCTTTTCTATAGTGAATTTTTCAAAAAATGATTTTTTACTGTCGCAAATTTTAAATACGACTTGGGTTGCCCTTTCTATAATGAATTTGAAAAAAAATAATTTTTTATTGTCGCAAATTTTAAATGCGCCGAGGATTGCCTTTTCTATAGTAAATTTTTCAAAAAAAAAATATTTTACTGTCACAAATTTTAAATATACAGAGGATTGCCTTTTCTATAGTGAATTTTTCAAAAAATTATTTTTTACTGTCGAAAATTTTAAATACGCCGAGGATTGCCTTTTCTGTAGTAAATTTTTCAAAAAATAATTTTTTACTGTATCAAATTTTAAATACGACGAGGATTGCCTTTTCTAAAGTAAATTTTTCAAAAAATTATTTTTTTTAAATTTCTATAGTGAATTTTTCAAAAAATTATTTTTTGCTGTCGCAAATTTTAAATGCGCCGAGGATTGCCTTTTCTATAGTAAATTTTTTAAAAAATAATTTTTTATTGTCGCAAATTTTAAATACGCCGAGGATTGCCTTTTCTATAGTAAATTTTTCAAGAAATAATTTTTTACTGTCGCAAATTTTAAATACGCAGAGGATTGACTTTTCTATAGTAAATTTTTCAAAAAATAATTTTTTACTGTCGCAAATTTTAAATACGCCGAGGATTGCCTTTTCTATAGTGAATTTGTCAAAATATTATTTTTTACGGTAGCAAATTTTAAATACGCCGAGTATTGCCTATTCTATAGTGAATTTGTCAAAAAATAAATTTTTACTGTCGCAAATTTTAAATATACCGAAGATTGCCTTTTCTATAGTAAATTTTTCAAAAAATTATTTTTTACTGTCACAAATTTTAAATACGCCGAGGATTACCTTTTCTATGGTAAATTTGTCAAAAAATTATTTTTTACATTCGCATATTTTTAATACGCCGGGGGTTGCCTTTTCTATAGTGAATTTTTTAAAAAATAATTTTTTATTGTCGCAAATTTTAAATACGCAGAGGATTGACTTTTCTATAGTAAATTTTTCAAGAAATAATTTTTTACTGTCGCAAATTTTAAATACGCAGAGGATTGACTTTTCTATAGTAAATTTTTCAAAAAATAATTTTTTACTGTCGCAAATTTTAAATACGCCGAGGATTGCCTTTTCTATAGTGAATTTTTCAAAAAATGATTTTTTACTGTCGCATATTTTAAATACGACTTGGGTTGCCCTTTCTATAATGAATTTGTAAAAAAATAATTTTTTATTGTCGCGAATTTTAAATATGCCGAGGATTGCCTTTTCTATAGTAAATTTTTAAAAAAAAAAAAAATTTTACTGTCACAAATTTTAAATATACAGAGGATTGCCTTTTCTATAGTGAATTTTTCAAAAAATTATTTTTTACTGTCGAAAATTTTAAATACGCCGAGGATTGCCTTTTCTGTAGTAAATTTTTCAAAAAATAATTTTTTACTGTATCAAATTTTAAATACGACGAGGATTGCCTTTTCTAAAGTAAATTTTTCAAAAAATTATTTTTTGCTGTCGCAAATTTTAAATACGCCGAGGATTGCCTTTTCTATAGTGAATTTGTCAAAAAATAATTTTTTACTGTCGCAAATTTTAAATACACCGAGGATTGCCTTTTCTATATCGAATTTGTCAAAAAATAATTCTTTACTGTCGAAAATTTTAAATACGCCGAGGATTGCTTTTCTGTAGTAAATTTTTCAAAAAATAATTTTTTACTGGCTCAAATTTTAAATACGACGAGGATTGCCTTGTAGTACATACATACTACCCTCATTTCATTAAGATCATTCATTCAAAATTAACATATATACATACATATATACATACTACCCTCATTTAGAACATTCGAATAAACCCAAAAAACCCAACATAAAAAGTAATCACATATTACATGAAGCAATACCCAGAAAAGAAAATATAGATGAAATTATATTACTTCATCCACAGTGAAAACAAGAAAATTACTTCATAGCATGAACACATGTGGCATATGTGCAAATCGCTGCCGCTACCTTTTTGTCGGCACATGATGTAATAAAAACATTTCACCGCTTTGCATGAAGTTACATATTCAGCGATATTGAATGTTGATTGCACTAAATGGCAATAAAATAAGGGTCATCAATTCTTGCGAAC
This sequence comes from Dioctria rufipes, assembly GCA_963924295.1. Classification (NCBI taxonomy): domain Eukaryota; kingdom Metazoa; phylum Arthropoda; class Insecta; order Diptera; family Asilidae; genus Dioctria; species Dioctria rufipes. Next base: position 33,834 of record CAWUPM010000903.1, read on the forward strand.
AATTTACGTTATAGTTGCATCACATAGAATTTTGCTTCACGATATTTTGTAATATGTCGTCATGAAATACATATTTCGACGACCTTAGAATTTATGATAGGTAAGTAGGAAGTTAAGAGATCGATTGTATATAAAGCCATACATTTTTGAATAAAGCAGAACAGTTTTGCTTGAGACTGGAAGAAGTTAGTTTTCACTCTACTCTCCCATCTCTAAAGTCGGCAGTTCAAGATATTCTTGAACGCCTTATCAATTTGGTAACCTCAGCTGGCCATTGGCTTAGCTTCCAAATATATTCTAGCTGTTCCAGAGCAGTATCCAGTGCTAAGAAGACGTCCTCACCTGATTATCGAGAAAAGTAAAGATAATCATTACATGGCGACCCTGCCTCCGACGAATCAATTGACGAAGGAGAATCTTGGAACCCTGTCTACCGAGTTACAAGAAGTATTAAGAGAGGACCCAAGAGCTGGACCCAGGCCGATATCGATAGAAGAATACCGAAAGAGGAAGCTGAATCAACCCCAACACCACCAAGAAGAAAAGTGCCAGCCACCTAAGAAGAAAAAAAAGAAGAGGGCCGGAAAGCTTGTGAAACATCGAAGAGAAATTGCAGAACTACACAGGCTAACAACGCTAGCAACTACGAAGAAGGAGAAAAATTCATTCTTGGACGACATCAGGCTAAAAAGACAACAATTTTGGAGAACCAAAGACAAAACATCCCCCAGGCTGAAGTAGAATTATATGTAAGAGAATGGGAGGAAAGGAGTCCAAAAATAAAGAAGCCACCGCAAATCAAGACGCAGCAGCATCGTCATCAGGAAACTCTTTTCTAACGGCTGAAATTTATATAGATCACGCGACCGACATAAAAATCCTATTAGGAATTATCATAGCATTATTTTTAGCGATATTATTGTATAGACATATTAGAAATAAGTACATAAGTAGAGTAAAGAAGGAAGCTAATAAATTAGTCATAACAGCTTAAGAATTAATACTAATGTGAAATATATTGAATTCATTTTAAATAAAGAAAAATTTTAAATTAAAAGAATGGCTTTGATAAATAAGAATGCAGAACCTAAAGAATGTGATCAAAAAATTAGAAAAGATCATTGAAAATTTTAAAAAGAGTAAAAATAGAATCTATTCAGCTGGATACATACTAGCGAAAGGGAATGAAATAAATGATTTAAAGGCAAAATTTGTAGAAGAATACAATAAGTTACAGCGTGAAGAAAAAGAAATTTGCAAGAAGCTGATAGAAAAATACAAAACCTTATGTGAGGAACTGAATAGGATAATAGACATTAAAACCAAACAGATACGAGAGATACTGGAAAAATCAATTGAAGAAGAAGAATCATCTGTAGATTCAGATTTAAAAGAAGAAAGTAGAGATCATAACAGGATGGCAACTTTTGATATAGCAAGCGTCACTAAAATAGTGCCGATCTTTGACGGAGACTCGCAACAACTAAACAATTTTATCAACTTGACAGAGTATCTCCACGATGAATTAAAAGCATCAGAGGATAAAGAGAAACTGGTAAAATTCCTGATAAAAACAAGATTATCAGAAAGAGCTCGTAACAGAATAGTTAACGAAGCTGATCCCATAAATTTCAAATCTTTTAAGGAAATACTATTGAAAACTTTCAAACCTCACAAAAATGCATTGAAAATCCAAAATGATTTGTCTAAGGTACGACAAGGAGATAGAACTTTGCAGAGCTACGTTGCAGAGATTGATACTCTAATTGCAGATTTGAATAATATTCAAATAACAGAACAAGGTGAGCAGAATAAAGAAATCATTACAAAAATGAATGATAGAATTGCCTTGAATTCTTTTAAATCAGGATTGAGAAATTCAATCAAATATACAATATTTGCAAACAGACCTGCAACATATGCTGATGCTATTGATCTTGCCCAAGAGATAGATTCAGAGCAAGCCAAGTCTGAAGAGAACAGAATTTACAAATTCCAAGCACATGCTCGCAGATCTGGACAATCATATTCAAGAGGCTTTCATAGAAACCATAACCAGCAATCATATAGAAACTACAACAATCAATTTCAACAGAACAGATTTAACACTAACAGAAACACATTTTTCAATAACAATACTAGAACCAACTTTGCACAAAATAACTTCAGAAACAATGGAAATCCTTCTCAAAGACAATTCAATAATACGAACAGAGGAAACATCAGATATCAAAACAGACAACCACGACAAATTAATTTGTTGGAGTCGGAAAACTACGGGATCGTCCCCGGAGAACACCTATCGAGGGACGAGAAATATCAAGAGCAAATCGAAAATTAATTAAAATACATTTCATAGATGTTGGCAAGCTAACGAACTACATAGCATTACACAGTACCAATAAAGCTTCTGCCACATCATGGTTTATAGACACTGGTGCAGACATCTCGATCATTAAGGTGAACTGCATAGATGTGAACTTAATAAACAAAAGTGAAATTTGCAAAATAAGAGGTGTGACAAAAGGTGAAAGTGAAACGTTAGGAACAATAATTTTACAATTTGATGCAGAAGGTGAAAGACTTAAACATAAAGTACATATTGTAAGTGAAAATTTTCCAATAGCGACAGATGGACTATTAGGGAAAGACTTTTTTATAAAATATAGATGTAAAATAGATTATGACACTTTCATATTAACAATTTGTACAGAGCTTAATGATATTAATCTACCTATAATAACCCAAATTCCAGAAGAAGAATCCATTAACATACCTGCTAGATCTCAGATAATACAGCCAATAAACATAGAAGTAAGTGAAGATAGTATAGTACTAAGTAATGAAATCAAAGAAGGGCTACACGTAGCGAACACAATAATACCAGCAAAAGGTATAAAACATGTGAAATTTATAAATGTAACTGAAGATGACATTTGCATGAAAAATCCGCAGTTGGAAGTTGTTCCTTTAGCAAACTATAGATTTGTAGAGAAATTGACCAGACATAAAGTCGAAGAAAAAGAGAGATTTGAACAACTAAAAAAGGAATTAAATGTGCAAAATTTAGATGAGAAAGCAAAAGATACGCTATATCAACTATGCAAGGATTACACAGATATCTTTTACCTGACGAATGACAAACTAACAGTGAATAATTTTTACCAGCAGCATATATCGACACATGACAACTCTCCTGTATACATTAAAAACTATAGACTGCCACAAACGCAGCTAGAAGAAATAAATAGGCAAGTAGACAAGCTACTAGACGAAGAAATAATTGAACATTCAAGGAGCCCATACAATTCACCCTTATTGGTAGTGCCCAAAAAGGATAACAAAGGTGATAAGAAATGGAGAATGGTTGTTGACTTCCGTCAACTCAACAAAAAGATTACGGATGACAAATTTCCTCTAACCAGATTAGAAGATATTTTGGACAACCTAGGAAAAGCTAGATATTTTTCAACTTTGGACCTTACAAGCTCATTTCATCAGATTGAACTGGATGAAGAATCACGACCGCTCACAGCCTTTTCAACAAATAAAGGACATTTTCAATTTAAACGACTACCTTTTGGCTTAAAGATATCAACCAACAGTTTTCAGCGTATGCTATCAATAGCACTCGCAGGATTGGATGCAGAAACATTCTTATACGTTGATGATATAATCACCTATGGAAACAACATACAACATCATAACAGAAATTTGGTGAAAACATTCGAGCGCCTAAGAGAATATAATTTGAAACTGAATCCACAAAAATGCAATTTCTTACAAACAGAAGTAGTTTACTTGGGACACCTTATAACTAGTGAAGGTATAAAAACAGACCCAAAAAAATATGATAGCATAGTGAACTATCCAAGACCAACGAACGCCGATGAAGCTCGAAGATTCACAGCATTCTGTAATTACTACAGAAGATTCATCGCAAACTTCGCTGAAATTGCAAAACCACTTAATCAGCTAACAAAGAAAAATACACCATTCATATGGTCGGAGCAATGTGAAAAAGCATTTCAAACATTGAAACAGAGACTGATAAGTCCCCCAGTTCTCCAATACCCAAACTTTGACGAACCATTTATCCTAACTACAGATGCTTCTGATTCAGCATTAGGAGCAGTACTATCACAAGGAGAAATTGGAAAAGATCTACCAATTTCATATGCAAGCAGATCTTTGAACAAACATGAATTAAACAAACCAATAATAATCAAAGAATTGCTAGGAATTTACTGGGCTATAACTCATTTCAGACCGTACTTATATGGTCGCAAATTCATAGTAGTCACAGATCATCGTCCACTTGTCAGCCTATTTACTCACAAAAATCCATCATCAAAGATGACAAGAATTAGAATGGAATTGTCGGAATACAACTTCGAAATAATTTATAAAAAGGGAGCATTAAACACGAATGCAGACGCGCTTTCTAGAATAAAAATGAGCTCAGAATTATTAAAAGAAATGATACCTAAGGAGATAAATAAAATAGAGAAAATATATAGCATGAAATCACGTGATAAAAATAAGAGCACGGAAGAATTGTCAGGCCAACTATTCATCCATCAATGTGCTTCTATTTCAGAGACAAGATCGATTAAAAAATTGAAATTTATAAATATAAAAGAGGATATCCCACAAAGAAAATATAACAAGAAGAAGAATATATTCATAAAGAAGAAAGAAGTTGCAATCGAGTACAGTAATAAACCATGCCTTAGATTAGGTTTTATCTTGGAGACACTGTCACTCTCTATGATTAGCAACAGAATACAGAAGTTAGCTCTATCAACGAAAGATAACATATTTGAAAGCGTGAACATAACAATATTTAAAGAAGAATTTAATAAGATACAAAGGAAATTAATTAAGGAAAGAAACAATTGTATAAAGATAATTTTATATGAGCCTCCCAAAAGTATAACAGACAAAGAGAAGCAACTGGAGATAATCAAAGAATTTCATGACACACCACACACTGGTGGACACACAGGAATAAAGAGAACTATCAACAAAATCAAGCAACGATACTGCTGGAAGAATTTGAACAAAATGGTAAAATCATATGTAAATAATTGTGAAGAATGCAAATTAAACAAAATTGTAAGACATACTAAGGAGCATTTAACAATTACTGATACTCCCAGTACTAGTTTTGAAACCTTAGAACTAGACACTGTAGGACCATTAAGGCAGAGTAAGTACTACAGGTACATACTAACATGCCAATGCCAATTGACGAAATACGTTGAAGCTTTCCCAATGGAAAACAAGGAAGCAAAAACAATCGCGAAAATATTAATTGAAAAGATCATTTTGAAATATGGTACATTCAAAAAGATTAGAACAGACAAGGGAACTGAATTTGTGAATTCTATATTCAGAGAAATATGCAAAATTTTTCATATAGAACATGTTACATCAACCCCATTTCACCATGAAACCATGGGTGCAATTGAAAGAAACCATAGAGTATTGAATGAATATCTACTCTCTATATGCAAAAATGATCAATGGGACGAATGGTTACCCTATTTTACATTCTCATATAACATAACACCGCACTCGGAAACTAATTTAACACCATTTGAACTAGTATATGGAAAAATCGCGACATTGCCAAATATAGAAAAGCGAGACATAAGCCCAATATATAACATTGAGGACTATGCCAAAGAGGTCAAATATAGAATACAACAAACTCAAGACCTTGCAAAATCAATACTTGAAATTACGAAGAGAAAAAGAAAATCAAGCCATGACAAAAAAGTAAAACCGTTAAATATTAAAGTAGGAGATAAAGTTAAGATTAGAGTAGGAAATAAGAGAAAATCTGAACCACCATACAAAGGACCATACGTGGTTGTAGAAACAAACAATGTAAATAGTAAAATTGATATTAATGGAGAAATTAAGGAAATACATAATAATAGACTAGATAAATACTAATGTAATAAACTAGATAAATATTAATGTAATAAACCAGATAAATATTAATGTAACAGACTAGATAAATATTTAATACCAATTAGCTCTAATAATCACTTATGTATCAATATAAGAAATAAAAAATAAAACGGTGACATCACAGTAAGATAAATCAAAATAAATTATAAGATGCAATTATAACGCAAGTCAAAAAAAAAAAATTTTTATTTTATGAAACAAAATTTTTTTTTTCCTTATAAAGGGAGGGATGTAGTACATACATACTACCCTCATTTCATTAAGATCATTCATTCAAAATTAACATATATACATACATATATACATACTACCCTCATTTAGAACATTCGAATAAACCCAAAAAACCCAACATAAAAAGTAATCACATATTACATGAAGCAATACCCAGAAAAGAAAATATAGATGAAATTATATTACTTCATCCACAGTGAAAACAAGAAAATTACTTCATAGCATGAACACATGTGGCATATGTGCAAATCGCTGCCGCTACCTTTTTGTCGGCACATGATGTAATAAAAACATTTCACCGCTTTGCATGAAGTTACGTATTCAGCGATATTGAATGTTGATTGCACTAAATGGCAATAAAATAAGGGTCATCAATTCTTGCGAACAATTTACGTTATAGTTGCATCACATAGAATTTTGCTTCACGATATTTTGTAATATGTCGTCATGAAATACATATTTCGACGACCTTAGAATTTATGATAGGTAAGTAGGAAGTTAAGAGATCGATTGTATATAAAGCCATACATTTTTGAATAAAGCAGAACAGTTTTGCTTGAGACTGGAAGAAGTTAGTTTTCACTCTACTCTCCCATCTCTAAAGTCGGCAGTTCAAGATATTCTTGAACGCCTTATCAATTTGGTAACCTCAGCTGGCCATTGGCTTAGCTTCCAAATATATTCTAGCTGTTCCAGAGCAGTATCCAGTGCTAAGAAGACGTCCTCACCTGATTATCGAGAAAAGTAAAGATAATCATTACAGCCTTTTCTAAAGTAAATTTTTCAAAAAATTATTTTTTGCTGTCGCAAATTTTAAGTACGCCGAGGATTGCCTTTTGTATAGCGAATTTGTCAAAAAATAGTTTTTTACTGTCGAAAATTTTAAATACGCCGAGGATTGCTTTTTCTGTAGTAAATTTTTCAAAAAATAATTTTTTACTGTCTCAAATTTTAAATACGCCGGGGATTGCCTTTTCTAAAGTAAATTTTTCAAAAAATTATTTTTTTTAAATTTCTATAGTGAATTTTTCAAAAAATTATTTTTTGCTGTCGCAAATTTTAAATGCGCCGAGGATTGCCTTTTCTATAGTAAATTTTTTAAAAAATAATTTTTTATTGTCGCAAATTTTAAATACGCCGAGGATTGCCTTTTCTATAGTAAATTTTTCAAGAAATAATTTTTTACTGTCGCAAATTTTAAATACGCAGAGAATTGACTTTTCTATAGTAAATTTTTCAAAAAATAATTTTTTACTGTCGCAAATTTTAAATACGCCGAGGATTGCCTTTTCTATAGTGAATTTGTCAAAATATTATTTTTTACGGTAGCAAATTTTAAATACGCCGAGGATTGCCTATTCTATAGTGAATTTGTCAAAAAATAAATTTTTACTGTCGCAAATTTTAAATATACCGAAGATTGCCTTTTCTATAGTAAATTTTTCAAAAAATTATTTTTTACTGTCACAAATTTTAAATACGCCGAGGATTACCTTTTCTATGGTAAATTTGTCAAAAAATTATTTTTTACATTCGCATATTTTTAATACGCCGGGGGTTGCCTTTTCTATAGTGAATTTGTCAAAAAATAATTTTTTACTGTCGCGAATTTTAAATACGCCGAGGATTGCCTTTTCTATAGTGAATTTGTCAAAAAATAATTTTTTACTGTCGCAAATTTTAAATATACCGAGGATTGCCTTTTCTATAGTGAATTTTTCAAAAAATGATTTTTTACTGTCGCAAATTTTAAATACGACTTGGGTTGCCCTTTCTATAATGAATTTGTAAAAAAATAATTTTTTATTGTCGCAAATTTTAAATGCGCCGAGGATTGCCTTTTCTATAGTAAATTTTTCAAAAAAAAAATATTTTACTGTCACAAATTTTAAATATACAGAGGATTGCCTTTTCTATAGTGAATTTTTCAAAAAATTATTTTTTACTGTCGAAAATTTTAAATACGCCGAGGATTGCCTTTTCTGTAGTAAATTTTTCAAAAAATAATTTTTTACTGTATCAAATTTTAAATACGACGAGGATTGCCTTTTCTAAAGTAAATTTTTCAAAAAATTATTTTTTTTAAATTTCTATAGTGAATTTTTCAAAAAATTATTTTTTGCTGTCGCAAATTTTAAATGCGCCGAGGATTGCCTTTTCTATAGTAAATTTTTTAAAAAATAATTTTTTATTGTCGCAAATTTTAAATACGCCGAGGATTGCCTTTTCTATAGTAAATTTTTCAAGAAATAATTTTTTACTGTCGCAAATTTTAAATACGCAGAGGATTGACTTTTCTATAGTAAATTTTTCAAAAAATAATTTTTTACAGTCGCAAATTTTAAATACGCCGAGGATTGCCTTTTCTATAGTGAATTTGTCAAAATATTATTTTTTACGGTAGCAAATTTTAAATACGCCGAGGATTGCCTATTCTATAGTGAATTTGTCAAAAAATAAATTTTTACTGTCGCAAATTTTAAATATACCGAAGATTGCCTTTTCTATAGTAAATTTTTCAAAAAATTATTTTTTACTGTCACAAATTTTAAATACGCCGAGGATTACCTTTTCTATGGTAAATTTGTCAAAAAATTATTTTTTACATTCGCATATTTTTAATACGCCGGGGGTTGCCTTTTCTATAGTGAATTTTTTAAAAAATAATTTTTTATTGTCGCAAATTTTAAATACGCAGAGGATTGACTTTTCTATAGTAAATTTTTCAAGAAATAATTTTTTACTGTCGCAAATTTTAAATACGCAGAGGATTGACTTTTCTATAGTAAATTTTTCAAAAAATAATTTTTTACTGTCGCAAATTTTAAATACGCCGAGGATTGCCTTTTCTATAGTGAATTTTTCAAAAAATGATTTTTTACTGTCGCATATTTTAAATACGACTTGGGTTGCCCTTTCTATAATGAATTTGTAAAAAAATAATTTTTTATTGTCGCGAATTTTAAATATGCCGAGGATTGCCTTTTCTATAGTAAATTTTTTAAAAAAAAAAAAATTTTACTGTCACAAATTTTAAATATACAGAGGATTGCCTTTTCTATAGTGAATTTTTCAAAAAATTATTTTTTACTGTCGAAAATTTTAAATACGCCGAGGATTGCCTTTTCTGTAGTAAATTTTTCAAAAAATAATTTTTTACTGTATCAAATTTTAAATACGACGAGGATTGCCTTTTATAAAGTAAATTTTTCAAAAAATTATTTTTTGCTGTCGCAAATTTTAAATACGCCGAGGATTGCCTTTTCTATAGTGAATTTGTCAAAAAATAATTTTTTACTGTCGCAAATTTTAAATACACCGAGGATTGCCTTTTCTATATCGAATTTGTCAAAAAATAATTCTTTACTGTCGAAAATTTTAAATACGCCGAGGATTGCTTTTCTGTAGTAAATTTTTCAAAAAATAATTTTTTACTGGCTCAAATTTTAAATACGACGAGGATTGCCTTTTCTAAAGTAAATTTTTCAAAAAATTATTTTTTGCTGTCGCAAATTTTAAGTACGCCGAGGATTGCCTTTTGTATAGCGAATTTGTCAAAAAATAATTTTTTACTGTCGAAAATTTTAAATACGCCGAGGATTGCTTTTTCTGTAGTAAATTTTTCAAAAAATAATTTTTTACTGTCTCAAATTTTAAATACGCCGGGGATTGCCTTTTCTAAAGTAAATTTTTCAAAAAATTATTTTTTTTAAATTTCTATAGTGAATTTTTCAAAAAATTATTTTTTGCTGTCGCAAATTTTAAATGCGCCGAGGATTGCCTTTTCTATAGTAAATTTTTTAAAAAATAATTTTTTATTGTCGCAAATTTTAAATACGCCGAGGATTGCCTTTTCTATAGTAAATTTTTCAAGAAATAATTTTTTACTGTCGCAAATTTTAAATACGCAGAGGATTGACTTTTCTATAGTAAATTTTTCAAAAAATAATTTTTTACTGTCGCAAATTTTAAATACGCCGAGGATTGCCTTTTCTATAGTGAATTTGTCAAAATATTATTTTTTACGGTAGCAAATTTTAAATACGCCGAGGATTGCCTATTCTATAGTGAATTTGTCAAAAAATAAATTTTTACTGTCGCAAATTTTAAATATACCGAAGATTGCCTTTTCTATAGTAAATTTTTCAAAAAATTATTTTTTACTGTCACAAATTTTAAATACGCCGAGGATTACCTTTTCTATGGTAAATTTGTCAAGAAATTATTTTTTACATTCGCATATTTTTAATACGCCGGGGGTTGCCTTTTCTATAGTGAATTTGTCAAAAAATAATTTTTTACTGTCGCGAATTTTAAATACGCCGAGGATTGCCTTTTCTATAGTGAATTTGTCAAAAAATAATTTTTTACTGTCGCAAATTTTAAATATACCGAGGATTGCCTTTTCTATAGTGAATTTTTCAAAAAATGATTTTTTACTGTCGCAAATTTTAAATACGACTTGCGTTGCCCTTTCTATAATGAATTTGTAAAAAAATAATTTTTTATTGTCGCAAATTTTAAATGCGCCGAGGATTGCCTTTTCTATAGTAAATTTTTCAAAAAAAAAATATTTTACTGTCACAAATTTTAAATATACAGAGGATTGCCTTTTCTATAGTGAATTTTTCAAAAAATTATTTTTTACTGTCGAAAATTTTAAATACGCCGAGGATTGCCTTTTCTGTAGTAAATTTTTCAAAAAATAATTTTTTACTGTATCAAATTTTAAATACGACGAGGATTGCCTTTTCTAAAGTAAATTTTTCAAAAAATTATTTTTTTTAAATTTCTATAGTGAATTTTTCAAAAAATTATTTTTTGCTGTCGCAAATTTTAAATGCGCCGAGGATTGCCTTTTCTATAGTAAATTTTTTAAAAAATAATTTTTTATTGTCGCAAATTTTAAATACGCCGAGGATTGCCTTTTCTATAGTAAATTTTTCAAGAAATAATTTTATACTGTCGCAAATTTTAAATACGCAGAGGATTGACTTTTCTATAGTAAATTTTTCAAAAAATAATTTTTTACAGTCGCAAATTTTAAATACGCCGAGGATTGCCTTTTCTATAGTGAATTTGTCAAAATATTATTTTTTACGGTAGCAAATTTTAAATACGCCGAGGATTGCCTATTCTATAGTGAATTTGTCAAAAAATAAATTTTTACTGTCGCAAATTTTAAATATACCGAAGATTGCCTTTTCTATAGTAAATTTTTCAAAAAATTATTTTTTACTGTCACAAATTTTAAATACGCCGAGGATTACCTTTTCTATGGTAAATTTGTCAAAAAATTATTTTTTACATTCGCATATTTTTAATACGCCGGGGGTTGCCTTTTCTATAGTGAATTTTTTAAAAAATAATTTTTTATTGTCGCAAATTTTAAATACGCAGAGGATTGACTTTTCTATAGTAAATTTTTCAAGAAATAATTTTTTACTGTCGCAAATTTTAAATACGCAGAGGATTGACTTTTCTATAGTGAATTTGTCAAAAAATAATTTTTTACTGTCGCAAATTTTAAATATACCGAGGATTGCCTTTTCTATAGTGAATTTTTCAAAAAATGATTTTTTACTGTCGCAAATTTTAAATACGACTTGGGTTGCCCTTTCTATAATGAATTTGAAAAAAAATAATTTTTTATTGTCGCAAATTTTAAATGCGCCGAGGATTGCCTTTTCTATAGTAAATTTTTCAAAAAAAAAATATTTTACTGCACAAATTTTAAATATACAGAGGATTGCCTTTTCTATAGTGAATTTTTCAAAAAATTATTTTTTACTGTCGAAAATTTTAAATACGCCGAGGATTGCCTTTTCTATAGTAAATTTTTCAAAAAATAATTTTTTACTGTATCAAATTTTAAATACGACGAGGATTGCCTTTTCTAAAGTAAATTTTTCAAAAAATTATTTTTTTTAAATTTCTATAGTGAATTTTTCAAAAAATTATTTTTTGCTGTCGCAAATTTTAAATGCGCCGAGGATTGCCTTTTCTATAGTAAATTTTTTAAAAAATAATTTTTTGTTGTCGCAAATTTTAAATACGCCGAGGATTGCCTTTTCTATAGTAAATTTTTCAAGAAATAATTTTTTACTGTCGCAAATTTTAAATACGCAGAGGATTGACTTTTCTATAGTAAATTTTTCAAAAAATAATTTTTTACTGTCGCAAATTTTAAATACGCCGAGGATTGCCTTTTCTATAGTGAATTTGTCAAAATATTATTTTTTACGGTAGCAAATTTAAATACGCCGAGGATTGCCTATTCTATAGTGAATTTGTCAAAAAATAAATTTTTACTGTCGCAAATTTTAAATATACCGAAGATTGCCTTTTCTATAGTAAATTTTTCAAAAAATTATTTTTTACTGTCACAAATTTTAAATACGCCGAGGATTACCTTTTCTATGGTAAATTTGTCAAAAAATTATTTTTTACATTCGCATATTTTTAATACGCCGGGGGTTGCCTTTTCTATAGTGAATTTTTTAAAAAATAATTTTTTATTGTCGCAAATTTTAAATACGCAGAGGATTGACTTTTCTATAGTAAATTTTTCAAGAAATAATTTTTTACTGTCGCAAATTTTAAATACGCAGAGGATTGACTTTTCTATAGTAAATTTTTCAAAAAATAATTTTTTACTGTCGCAAATTTTAAATACGCCGAGGATTGCCTTTTCTATAGTGAATTTTTCAAAAAATGATTTTTTACTGTCGCATATTTTAAATACGACTTGGGTTGCCCTTTCTATAATGAATTTGTAAAAAAATAATTTTTTATTGTCGCGAATTTTAAATATGCCGAGGATTGCCTTTTCTATAGTAAATTTTTTAAAAAAAAAAAAATTTTACTGTCACAAATTTTAAATATACAGAGGATTGCCTTTTCTATAGTGAATTTTTCAAAAAATTATTTTTTACTGTCGAAAATTTTAAATACGCCGAGGATTGCCTTTTCTGTAGTAAATTTTTCAAAAAATAATTTTTTACTGTATCAAATTTTAAATACGACGAGGATTGCCTTTTCTAAAGTAAATTTTTCAAAAAATTATTTTTTGCTGTCGCAAATTTTAAGTACGCCGAGGATTGCCTTTTGTATAGCGAATTTGTCAAAAAATAATTTTTTACTGTCGAAAATTTTAAATACGCCGAGGATTGCTTTTTCTGTAGTAAATTTTTCAAAAAATAATTTTTTACTGTCTCAAATTTTAAATACGCCGGGGATTGCCTTTTCTAAAGTAAATTTTTCAAAAAATAATTTTTTTTAAATTTCTATAGTGAATTTTTCAAAAAATTATTTTTTGCTGTCGCAAATTTTAAATGCGCCGAGGATTGCCTTTTCTATAGTAAATTTTTTAAAAAATAATTTTTTATTGTCGCAAATTTTAAATACGCCGAGGATTGCCTTTTCTATAGTAAATTTTTCAAGAAATAATTTTTTACTGTCGCAAATTTTAAATACGCAGAGGATTGACTTTTCTATAGTAAATTTTTCAAAAAATAATTTTTTACTGTCGCAAATTTTAAATACGCCGAGGATTGCCTTTTCTATAGTGAATTTGTCAAAATATTATTTTTTACGGTAGCAAATTTTAAATACGCCGAGGATTGCCTATTCTATAGTGAATTTGTCAAAAAATAAATTTTTACTGTCGCAAATTTTAAATATACCGAAGATTGCCTTTTCTATAGTAAATTTTTCAAAAAATTATTTTTTACTGTCACAAATTTTAAATACGCCGAGGATTACCTTTTCTATGGTAAATTTGTCAAAAAATTATTTTTTACATTCGCATATTTTTAATACGCCGTGGGTTGCCTTTTCTATAGTGAATTTGTCAAAAATAATTTTTTACTGTCGCGAATTTTAAATACGCCGAGGATTGCCTTTTCTATAATGAATTTGTCAAAAAATAATTTTTTACTGTCGCAAATTTTAAATATACCGAGGATTGCCTTTTCTATAGTGAATTTTTCAAAAAATGATTTTTTACTGTCGCAAATTTTAAATACGACTTGGGTTGCCCTTTCTATAATGAATTTGTAAAAAAATAATTTTTTATTGTCGCAAATTTTAAATGCGCCGAGGATTGCCTTTTCTATAGTAAATTTTTCAAAAAAAAAATATTTTACTGTCACAAATTTTAAATATACAGAGGATTGCCTTTTCTATAGTGAATTTTTCAAAAAATTATTTTTTACTGTCGAAAATTTTAAATACGCCGAGGATTGCCTTTTCTGTAGTAAATTTTTCAAAAAATAATTTTTTACTGTATCAAATTTTAAATACGACGAGGATTGCCTTTTCTAAAGTAAATTTTTCAAAAAATTATTTTTTTTAAATTTCTATAGTGAATTTTTCAAGAAAATTATTTTTTCCTGTCGCAAATTTTAAATGCGCCGAGGATTGCCTTTTCTATAGTAAATTTTTAAAAAATAATTTTTTATTGTCGCAAATTTTAAATACGCCGAGGATTGCCTTTTCTATAGTAAATTTTTCAAGAAATAATTTTTTACTGTCGCAAATTTTAAATACGCAGAGGATTGACTTTTCTATAGTAAATTTTTCAAAAAATAATTTTTTACTGTCGCAAATTTTAAATACGCCGAGGATTGCCTTTTCTATAGTGAATTTGTCAAAATATTATTTTTTACGGTAGCAAATTTTAAATACGCCGAGGATTGCCTATTCTATAGTGAATTTGTCAAAAAATAAATTTTTACTGTCGCAAATTTTAAATATACCGAAGATTGCCTTTTCTATAGTAAATTTTTCAAAAAATTATTTTTTACTGTCACAAATTTTAAATACGCCGAGGATTACCTTTTCTATGGTAAATTTGTCAAAAAATTATTTTTTACATTCGCATATTTTTAATACGCCGGGGGTTGCCTTTTCTATAGTGAATTTTTTAAAAAATAATTTTTTATTGTCGCAAATTTTAAATACGCAGAGGATTGACTTTTCTATAGTAAATTTTTTCAAGAAATAATTTTTTACTGTCGCAAATTTTAAATACGCAGAGGATTGACTTTTCTATAGTAAATTTTTCAAAAAATAATTTTTTACTCTCGCAAATTTTAAATACGCCGAGGATTGCCTTTTCTATAGTGAATTTTTCAAAAAATGATTTTTTACTGTCGCATATTTTAAATACGACTTGGGTTGCCCTTTCTATAATGAATTTGTAAAAAAATAATTTTTTATTGTCGCGAATTTTAAATATGCCGAGGATTGCCTTTTCTATAGTAAATTTTTAAAAAAAAAAAAATTTTACTGTCACAAATTTTAAATATACAGAGGATTGCCTTTTCTATAGTGAATTTTTCAAAAAATTATTTTTTACTGTCGAAAATTTTAAATACGCCGAGGATTGCCTTTTCTGTAGTAAATTTTTCAAAAAATAATTTTTTACTGTATCAAATTTTAAATACGACGAGGATTGCCTTTTCTAAAGTAAATTTTTCAAAAAATTATTTTTTGCTGTCGCAAATTTTAAATACGCCGAGGATTGCCTTTTCTATAGTGAATTTGTCAAAAAATAATTTTTTACTGTCGCAAATTTTAAATACACCGAGGATTGCCTTTTCTATATCGAATTTGTCAAAAAATAATTCTTTACTGTCGAAAATTTTAAATACGCCGAGGATTGCTTTTCTGTAGTAAATTTTTCAAAAAATAATTTTTTACTGGCTCAAATTTTAAATACGACGAGGATTGCCTTTTCTAAAGTAAATTTTTCAAAAAATTATTTTTTGCTGTCGCAAATTTTAAGTACGCCGAGGATTGCCTTTTGTATAGCGAATTTGTCAAAAAATAATTTTTTACTGTCGAAAATTTTAAATACGCCGAGGATTGCTTTTTCTGTAGTAAATTTTTCAAAAAATAATTTTTTACTGTCTCAAATTTTAAATACGCCGGGGATTGCCTTTTCTATAGTGAATTTTTCAAAAAATTATTTTTTGCTGTCGCAAATTTTAAATACGGCGAGGATTGCCTTTTCTATAGTAAATTTTTCAAAAAATAATTTTTCCTGTCGCAAATTTTAAATATGCCGAGGATTGCCCTTTCTATAGCGAATTTGTCAAAAAATAATTTTTTACTGTCGAAAATTTTAAATACGCCGAGGATTGCCTTTTCTATAGTGAATTTGTCAAAAAATTATTTTTTACTGTCGCAAATTTTAAACATACCGAGGATTGCCTTTTCTATAGTGAATTTGTCAAACAATAATTTTTTACTGTCGCACATTTTAAATATACCGAGGATTTAATTTTCTATAGTGAATTTTTCCAAAAATTATTTTTTGCTGTCGGAAATTTTGAAATACGCCGAGGATTGCCTTTTCTATAGTAAATTTTTTATTGTCGCAAATTTTAAATACGCCGAGGATTGCCTTTTCTATAGTAAATTTTTCAAAAAATAATTTTTTACTGTCGCGAATTTTAAATACGCCGAGGATTGCCTTTTCTATAGTGAATTTGTCAAAAAATAATTTTTTACTGTCGGAAATTTTAAATATACCGAGGATTGCCTTTTCTATAGTGAATTTTTCAAAAAATGATTTTTTACTGTCGCAAATTTTAAATATACCGAGGATTGCCTTTTCTATAGTAAATTTTTCAAAAAATTATTTTTTACTGTCACAAATTTTAAATACGCCGAGGATTACCTTTTCTATGGTAAATTTGTCAAAAAATTATTTTTTACATTCGCATATTTTTAATACGCCGGGGGTTGCCTTTTCTATAGTGAATTTTTTAAAAAATAATTTTTTATTGTCGCAAATTTTAAATACGCAGAGGATTGACTTTTCTATAGTAAATTTTTCAAGAAATAATTTTTTACTGTCGCAAATTTTAAATACGCAGAGGATTGACTTTTCTATAGTAAATTTTTCAAAAAATAATTTTTTACTGTCGCAAATTTTAAATACGCCGAGGATTGCCTTTTCTATAGTGAATTTTTCAAAAAATGATTTTTTACTGTCGCATATTTTAAATACGACTTGGGTTGCCCTTTCTATAATGAATTTGTAAAAAAATAATTTTTCATTGTCGCGAATTTTAAATATGCCGAGGATTGCCTTTTCTATAGTAAATTTTTAAAAAAAAAAAAAATTTTACTGTCACAAATTTTAAATATACAGAGGATTGCCTTTTCTATAGTGAATTTTTCAAAAAATTATTTTTTACTGTCGAAAATTTTAAATACGCCGAGGATTGCCTTTTCTGTAGTAAATTTTTCAAAAAATAATTTTTTACTGTATCAAATTTTAAATACGACGAGGATTGCCTTTTCTAAAGTAAATTTTTCAAAAAATTATTTTTTGCTGTCGCAAATTTTAAATACGCCGAGGATTGCCTTTTCTATAGTGAATTTGTCAAAAAATAATTTTTTACTGTCGCAAATTTTAAATACACCGAGGATTGCCTTTTCTATATCGAATTTGTCAAAAAATAATTCTTTACTGTCGAAAATTTTAAATACGCCGAGGATTGCTTTTCTGTAGTAAATTTTTCAAAAAATAATTTTTTACTGGCTCAAATTTTAAATACGACGAGGATTGCCTTTTCTAAAGTAAATTTTTCAAAAAATTATTTTTTGCTGTCGCAAATTTTAAGTACTCCGAGGATTGCCTTTTGTATAGCGAATTTGTCAAAAAATAATTTTTTACTGTCGAAAATTTTAAATACGCCGAGGATTGCTTTTTCTGTAGTAAATTTTTCAAAAAATAATTTTTTACTGTCTCAAATTTTAAATACGCCGGGGATTGCCTTTTCTATAGTGAATTTTTCAAAAAATTATTTTTTGCTCTCGCAAATTTTAAATACGCCGAGGATTGCCTTTTCTATAGTAAATTTTTCAAAAAATAATTTTTCCTGTCGCAAATTTTAAATATGCCGAGGATTGCCCTTTCTATAGCGAATTTGTCAAAAAATAATTTTTTACTGTCGAAAATTTTAAATACGCCGAGGATTGCCTTTTCTATAGTGAATTTGTCAAAAAATTATTTTTTACTGTCGCAAATTTTAAACATACCGAGGATTGCCTTTTCTATAGTGAATTTGTCAAACAATAATTTTTTACTGTCGCACATTTTAAATATACCGAGGATTTAATTTTCTATAGTGAATTTTTCAAAAAATTATTTTTTGCTGTCGGAAATTTTCAAATACGCCGAGGATTGCCTTTTCTATAGTAAATTTTTTATTGTCGCAAATTTTAAATACGCCGAGGATTGCCTTTTCTATAGTAAATTTTTCAAAAAATAATTTTTTACTGTCGCGAATTTTAAATACGCCGAGGATTGCCTTTTCTATAGTGAATTTGTCAAAAAATAATTTTTTACTGTCGGAAATTTTAAATATACCGAGGATTGCCTTTTCTATAGTGAATTTTTCAAAAAATGATTTTTTACTGTCGCAAATTTTAAATATACCGAGGATTGCCTTTTCTATAGTAAATTTTTCAAAAAATTATTTTTTACTGTCACAAATTTTAAATACGCCGAGGATTACCTTTTCTATGGTAAATTTGTCAAAAAATTATTTTTTACATTCGCATATTTTTAATACGCCGGGGGTTGCCTTTTCTATAGTGAATTTGTCAAAAAATAATTTTTTACTGTCGCGAATTTTAAATACGCCGAGGATTGCCTTTTCTATAGTGAATTTGTCAAAAAATAATTTTCTACTGTCGCAAATTTTAAATATACCGAGGATTGCCTTTTCTATAGTGAATTTTTCAAAAAATGATTTTTTACTGTCGCAAATTTTAAATACGACTTGGGTTGCCCTTTCTATAATGAATTTGTAAAAAAATAATTTTTTATTGTCGGAAATTTTAAATACGCCGAGGATTGCCTTTTCTATAGTAAATTTTTCAAAAAAAAAATATTTTACTGTCACAAATTTTAAATGTACAGAGGATTGCCTTTTCTATAGTGAATTTTTCAAAAAATTATTTTTTACTGTCGAAAATTTTAAATACGCCGAGGATTGCCTTTTCTGTAGTAAATTTTTCAAAAAATAATTTTTTACTGTATCAAATTTTAAATACGACGAGGATTGCCTTTTCTAAAGTAAATTTTTCAAAAAATTATTTTTTTTAATTTTCTATAGTGAATTTTTCAAAAAATTATTTTTTGCTGTCGCAAATTTTAAATGCGCCGAGGATTGCCTTTTCTATAGTAAATTTTTTAAAAAATAATTTTTTATTGTCGGAAATTTTATATACGCCGAGGATTGCCTTTTCTATAGTAAATTTTTCAAGAAATAATTTTTTACTGTCGCAAATTTTAAATACGCAGAGGATTGACTTTTCTATAGTAAATTTTTCAAAAAATAATTTTTTACTGTCGCAAATTTTAAATACGCCGAGGATTGCCTTTTCTATAGTGAATTTGTCAAAATATTATTTTTTACGGTCGCAAATTTTAAATACGCCGAGGATTGCCTATTCTATAGTGAATTTGTCAAAAAATAAATTTTTACTGTGGCAAATTTTAAATATACCGAAGATTGCCTTTTCTATAGTAAATTTTTCAAAAAATTATTTTTTACTGTCACAAATTTTAAATACGCCGAGGATTACCTTTTCTATGGTAAATTTGTCAAAAAATTATTTTTTACATTCGCATATTTTTAATACGCCGGGGGTTGCCTTTTCTATAGTGAATTTGTCAAAAAATAATTTTTTACTGTCGCGAATTTTAAATACGCCGAGGATTACCTTTTCTATAGTGAATTTGTCAAAAAATAATTTTTTACTGTCGCAAATTTTAAATATACCGAGGATTGCCTTTTCTATAGTGAATTTTTCAAAAAATGATTTTTTACTGTCGCATATTTTAAATACGAATTGGGTTGCCCTTTCTATAATGAATTTGTAAAAAAATAATTTTTTATTGTCGCAAATTTTAAATACACCGAGGATTGCCTTTTCTATATCGAATTTGTCAAAAAATAATTCTTTACTGTCGAAAATTTTAAATACGCCGAGGATTGCCTTTTCTGTAGTAAATTTTTCAAAAAATAATTTTTTACTGTACCAAATTTTAAATACGACGAGGATTGCCTTTTCTAAAGTAAATTTTTCAAAAAATTATTTTTTTTAAATTTCTATAGTGAATTTTTCAAAAAATTATTTTTTGCTGTCGCAAATTTTAAATGCGCCGAGGATTGCCCTTTCTATAATGAATTTGTAAAAAAATAATTTTTTATTGTCGCAAATTTTAAATACACCGAGGATTGCCTTTTCTATATCGAATTTGTCAAAAAATAATTCTTTACTGTCGAAAATTTTAAATACGCCGAGGATTGCCTTTTCTGTAGTAAATTTTTCAAAAAATAATTTTTTACTGTATCAAATTTTAAATACGACGAGGATTGCCTTTTCTAAAGTAAATTTTTCAAAAAATTATTTTTTTTAAATTTCTATAGTGAATTTTTCAAAAAATTATTTTTTGCTGTCGCAAATTTTAAATATACCGAAGATTGCCTTTTCTATAGTAAATTTTTCAAAAAATTATTTTTTACTGTCACAAATTTTAAATACGCCGAGGATTACCTTTTCTATGGTAAATTTGTCAAAAAATTATTTTTTACATTCGCATATTTTTAATACGCCGGGGGTTGCCTTTTCTATAGTGAATTTGTCAAAAAATAATTTTTTACTGTCGCGAATTTTAAATACGCCGAGGATTGCCTTTTCTATAGTGAATTTGTCAAAAAATAATTTTTTACTGTCGCAAATTTTAAATATACCGAGGATTGCCTTTTCTATAGTGAATTTTTCAAAAAATAATTTTTTACTGTCGCAAATTTTAAATACGACTTGGGTTGCCCTTTCTATAATGAATTTGTAAAAAAATAATTTTTTATTGTCGCAAATTTTAAATGCGCCGAGGATTGCCTTTTCTATAGTAAATTTTTCAAAAAAAAAATATTTTACTGTCACAAATTTTAAATATACAGAGGATTGCCTTTTCTATAGTGAATTTTTCAAAAAATTATTTTTTACTGTCGAAAATTTTAAATACGCCGAGGATTGCCTTTTCTGTAGTAAATTTTTCAAAAAATAATTTTTTACTGTATCAAATTTTAAATACGACGAGGATTGCCTTTTCTAAAGTAAATTTTTCAAAAAATTATTTTTTTTAAATTTCTATAGTGAATTTTTCAAAAAATTATTTTTTGCTGTCGCAAATTTTAAATGCGCCGAGGATTGCCTTTTCTATAGTAAATTTTTTAAAAAATAATTTTTTATTGTCGCAAATTTTAAATACGCCGAGGATTGCCTTTTCTATAGTAAATTTTTCAAGAAATAATTTTTTACTGTCGCAAATTTTAAATACGCAGAGGATTGACTTTTCTATAGTAAATTTTTCAAAAAATAATTTTTTACAGTCGCAAATTTTAAATACGCCGAGGATTGCCTTTTCTATAGTGAATTTGTCAAAATATTATTTTTTACGGTAGCAAATTTTAAATACGCCGAGGATTGCCTATTCTATAGTGAATTTGTCAAAAAATAAATTTTTACTGTCGCAAATTTTAAATATACCGAAGATTGCCTTTTCTATAGTAAATTTTTCAAAAAATTATTTTTTACTGTCACAAATTTTAAATACGCCGAGGATTACCTTTTCTATGGTAAATTTGTCAAAAAATTATTTTTTACATTCGCATATTTTTAATACGCCGGGGGTTGCCTTTTCTATAGTGAATTTTTTAAAAAATAATTTTTTATTGTCGCAAATTTTAAATACGCAGAGGATTGACTTTTCTATAGTAAATTTTTCAAGAAATAATTTTTTACTGTCGCAAATTTTAAATACGCAGAGGATTGACTTTTCTATAGTAAATTTTTCAAAAAATAATTTTTTACTGTCGCAAATTTTAAATACGCCGAGGATTGCCTTTTCTATAGTGAATTTTTCAAAAAATGATTTTTTACTGTCGCATATTTTAAATACGACTTGGGTTGCCCTTTCTATAATGAATTTGTAAAAAAATAATTTTTTATTGTCGCGAATTTTAAATATGCCGAGGATTGCCTTTTCTATAGTAAATTTTTAAAAAAAAAAAAATTTTTACTGTCACAAATTTTAAATATACAGAGGATTGCCTTTTCTATAGTGAATTTTTCAAAAAATTATTTTTTACTGTCGAAAATTTTAAATACGCCGAGGATTGCCTTTTCTGTAGTAAATTTTTCAAAAAATAATTTTTTACTGTATCAAATTTTAAATACGACGAGGATTGCCTTTTATAAAGTAAATTTTTCAAAAAATTATTTTTTGCTGTCGCAAATTTTAAATACGCCGAGGATTGCCTTTTCTATAGTGAATTTGTCAAAAAATAATTTTTTACTGTCGCAAATTTTAAATACACCGAGGATTGCCTTTTCTATATCGAATTTGTCAAAAAATAATTCTTTACTGTCGAAAATTTTAAATACGCCGAGGATTGCTTTTCTGTAGTAAATTTTTCAAAAAATAATTTTTTACTGGCTCAAATTTTAAATACGACGAGGATTGCCTTTTCTAAAGTAAATTTTTCAAAAAATTATTTTTTGCTGTCGCAAATTTTAAGTACGCCGAGGATTGCCTTTTGTATAGCGAATTTGTCAAAAAATAATTTTTTACTGTCGAAAATTTTAAATACGCCGAGGATTGCTTTTTCTGTAGTAAATTTTTCAAAAAATAATTTTTTACTGTCTCAAATTTTAAATACGCCGGGGATTGCCTTTTCTAAAGTAAATTTTTCAAAAAATTATTTTTTTTAAATTTCTATAGTGAATTTTTCAAAAAATTATTTTTTGCTGTCGCAAATTTTAAATGCGCCGAGGATTACCTTTTCTATAGTAAATTTTTTAAAAAATAATTTTTTATTGTCGCAAATTTTAAATACGCCGAGGATTGCCTTTTCTATAGTAAATTTTTCAAGAAATAATTTTTTACTGTCGCAAATTTTAAATACGCAGAGGATTGACTTTTCTATAGTAAATTTTTCAAAAAATAATTTTTTACTGTCGCAAATTTTAAATACGCCGAGGATTGCCTTTTCTATAGTGAATTTGTCAAAATATTATTTTTTACGGTAGCAAATTTTAAATACGCCGAGGATTGCCTATTCTATAGTGAATTTGTCAAAAAATAAATTTTTACTGTCGCAAATTTTAAATATACCGAAGATTGCCTTTTCTATAGTAAATTTTTCAAAAAATTATTTTTTACTGTCACAAATTTTAAATACGCCGAGGATTACCTTTTCTATGGTAAATTTGTCAAAAAATTATTTTTTACATTCGCATATTTTTAATACGCCGGGGGTTGCCTTTTCTATAGTGAATTTGTCAAAAAATAATTTTTTACTGTCGCGAATTTTAAATACGCCGAGGATTGCCTTTTCTATAGTGAATTTGTCAAAAAATAATTTTTTACTGTCGCAAATTTTAAATATACCGAGGATTGCCTTTTCTATAGTGAATTTTTCAAAAAATGATTTTTTACTGTCGCAAATTTTAAATACGACTTGGGTTGCCCTTTCTATAATGAATTTGTAAAAAAATAATTTTTTATTGTCGCAAATTTTAAATGCGCCGAGGATTGCCTTTTCTATAGTAAATTTTTCAAAAAAAAAATATTTTACTGTCACAAATTTTAAATATACAGAGGATTGCCTTTTCTATAGTGAATTTTTCAAAAAATTATTTTTTACTGTCGAAAATTTTAAATACGCCGAGGATTGCCTTTTCTGTAGTAAATTTTTCAAAAAATAATTTTTTACTGTATCAAATTTTAAATACGACGAGGATTGCCTTTTCTAAAGTAAATTTTTCAAAAAATTATTTTTTTTAAATTTCTATAGTGAATTTTTCAAAAAATTATTTTTTGCTGTCGCAAATTTTAAATGCGCCGAGGATTGCCTTTTCTATAGTAAATTTTTTAAAAAATAATTTTTTATTGTCGCAAATTTTAAATACGCCGAGGATTGCCTTTTCTATAGTAAATTTTTCAAGAAATAATTTTTTACTGTCGCAAATTTTAAATACGCAGAGGATTGACTTTTCTATAGTAAATTTTTCAAAAAATAATTTTTTACAGTCGCAAATTTTAAATACGCCGAGGATTGCCTTTTCTATAGTGAATTTGTCAAAATATTATTTTTTACGGTAGCAAATTTTAAATACGCCGAGGATTGCCTATTCTATAGTGAATTTGTCAAAAAATAAATTTTTACTGTCGCAAATTTTAAATATACCGAAGATTGCCTTTTCTATAGTAAATTTTTCAAAAAATTATTTTTTACTGTCACAAATTTTAAATACGCCGAGGATTACCTTTTCTATGGTAAATTTGTCAAAAAATTATTTTTTACATTCGCATATTTTTAATACGCTGGGGGTTGCCTTTTCTATAGTGAATTTTTTAAAAAATAATTTTTTATTGTCGCAAATTTTAAATACGCAGAGGATTGACTTTTCTATAGTAAATTTTTCAAGAAATAATTTTTTACTGTCGCAAATTTTAAATACGCAGAGGATTGACTTTTCTATAGTGAATTTGTCAAAAAATAATTTTTTACTGTCGCAAATTTTAAATATACCGAGGATTGCCTTTTCTATAGTGAATTTTTCAAAAAATGATTTTTTACTGTCGCAAATTTTAAATACGACTTGGGTTGCCCTTTCTATAATGAATTTGAAAAAAAATAATTTTTTATTGTCGCAAATTTTAAATGCGCCGAGGATTGCCTTTTCTATAGTAAATTTTTCAAAAAAAAAATATTTTACTGCACAAATTTTAAATATACAGAGGATTGCCTTTTCTATAGTGAATTTTTCAAAAAATTATTTTTTACTGTCGAAAATTTTAAATACGCCGAGGATTGCCTTTTCTGTAGTAAATTTTTCAAAAAATAATTTTTTACTGTATCAAATTTTAAATACGACGAGGATTGCCTTTTCTAAAGTAAATTTTTCAAAAAATTATTTTTTTTAAATTTCTATAGTGAATTTTTCAAAAAATTATTTTTTGCTGTCGCAAATTTTAAATGCGCCGAGGATTGCCTTTTCTATAGTAAATTTTTTAAAAAATAATTTTTTGTTGTCGCAAATTTTAAATACGCCGAGGATTGCCTTTTCTATAGTAAATTTTTCAAGAAATAATTTTTTACTGTCGCAAATTTTAAATACGCAGAGGATTGACTTTTCTATAGTAAATTTTTCAAAAAATAATTTTTTACTGTCGCAAATTTTAAATACGCCGAGGATTGCCTTTTCTATAGTGAATTTGTCAAAATATTATTTTTTACGGTAGCAAATTTAAATACGCCGAGGATTGCCTATTCTATAGTGAATTTGTCAAAAAATAAATTTTTACTGTCGCAAATTTTAAATATACCGAAGATTGCCTTTTCTATAGTAAATTTTTCAAAAAATTATTTTTTACTGTCACAAATTTTAAATACGCCGAGGATTACCTTTTCTATGGTAAATTTGTCAAAAAATTATTTTTTACATTCGCATATTTTTAATACGCCGGGGGTTGCCTTTTCTATAGTGAATTTTTTAAAAAATAATTTTTTATTGTCGCAAATTTTAAATACGCAGAGGATTGACTTTTCTATAGTAAATTTTTCAAGAAATAATTTTTTACTGTCGCAAATTTTAAATACGCAGAGGATTGACTTTTCTATAGTAAATTTTTCAAAAAATAATTTTTTACTGTCGCAAATTTTAAATACGCCGAGGATTGCCTTTTCTATAGTGAATTTTTCAAAAAATGATTTTTTACTGTCGCATATTTTAAATACGACTTGGGTTGCCCTTTCTATAATGAATTTGTAAAAAAATAATTTTTTATTGTCGCGAATTTTAAATATGCCGAGGATTGCCTTTTCTATAGTAAATTTTTCAAAAAATTATTTTTTGCTGTATCAAATTTTAAATACGACGAGGATTGCCTTTTCTAAAGTAAATTTTTCAAAAAATTATTTTTTGCTGTCGCAAATTTTAAGTACGCCGAGGATTGCCTTTTGTATAGCGAATTTGTCAAAAAATAATTTTTTACTGTCGAAAATTTTAAATACGCCGAGGATTGCTTTTTCTGTAGTAAATTTTTCAAAAAATAATTTTTTACTGTCTCAAATTTTAAATACGCCGGGGATTGCCTTTTCTAAAGTAAATTTTTCAAAAAATAATTTTTTTTAAATTTCTATAGTGAATTTTTCAAAAAATTATTTTTTGCTGTCGCAAATTTTAAATGCGCCGAGGATTGCCTTTTCTATAGTAAATTTTTTAAAAAATAATTTTTTATTGTCGCAAATTTTAAATACGCCGAGGATTGCCTTTTCTATAGTAAATTTTTCAAGAAATAATTTTTTACTGTCGCAAATTTTAAATACGCAGAGGATTGACTTTTCTATAGTAAATTTTTCAAAAAATAATTTTTTACTGTCGCAAATTTTAAATACGCCGAGGATTGCCTTTTCTATAGTGAATTTGTCAAAATATTATTTTTTACGGTAGCAAATTTTAAATACGCCGAGGATTGCCTATTCTATAGTGAATTTGTCAAAAAATAAATTTTTACTGTCGCAAATTTTAAATATACCGAAGATTGCCTTTTCTATAGCAAATTTTTCAAAAAATTATTTTTTACTGTCACAAATTTTAAATACGCCGAGGATTACCTTTTCTATGGTAAATTTGTCAAAAAATTATTTTTTACATTCGCATATTTTTAATACGCCGGGGGTTGCCTTTTCTATAGTGAATTTGTCAAAAAATAATTTTTTACTGTCGCGAATTTTAAATACGCCGAGGATTGCCTTTTCTATAGTGAATTTGTAAAAAAATTATTTTTTACTGTCGCAAATTTTAAATATACCGAGGATTGCCTTTTCTATAGTGAATTTTTCAAAAAATGATTTTTTACTGTCGCAAATTTTAAATACGACTTGGGTTGCCCTTTCTATAATGAATTTGTAAAAAAATAATTTTTTATTGTCGCAAATTTTAAATGCGCCGAGGATTGCCTTTTCTATAGTAAATTTTTCAAAAAAAAAATATTTTACTGTCACAAATTTTAAATATACAGAGGATTGCCTTTTCTATAGTGAATTTTTCAAAAAATTATTTTTTACTGTCGAAAATTTTAAATACGCCGAGGATTGCCTTTTCTGTAGTAAATTTTTCAAAAAATAATTTTTTACTGTATCAAATTTTAAATACGACGAGGATTGCCTTTTCTAAAGTAAATTTTTCAAAAAATTATTTTTTTTAAATTTCTATAGTGAATTTTTCAAAAAATTATTTTTTCCTGTCGCAAATTTTAAATGCGCCTTTTCTATAGTAAATTTTTTAAAAAATAATTTTTTATTGTCGCAAATTTTAAATACGCCGAGGATTGCCTTTTCTATAGTAAATTTTTCAAGAAATAATTTTTTACTGTCGCAAATTTTAAATACGCAGAGGATTGACTTTTCTATAGTAAATTTTTCAAAAAATAATTTTTTACTGTCGCAAATTTTAAATACGCCGAGGATTGCCTTTTCTATAGTGAATTTGTCAAAATATTATTTTTTACGGTAGCAAATTTTAAATACGCCGAGGATTGCCTATTCTATAGTGAATTTGTCAAAAAATAAATTTTTACTGTCGCAAATTTTAAATATACCGAAGATTGCCTTTTCTATAGTAAATTTTTCAAAAAATTATTTTTTACTGTCACAAATTTTAAATACGCCGAGGATTACCTTTTCTATGGTAAATTTGTCAAAAAATTATTTTTTACATTCGCATATTTTTAATACGCCGGGGGTTGCCTTTTCTATAGTGAATTTTTTAAAAAATAATTTTTTATTGTCGCAAATTTTAAATACGCAGAGGATTGACTTTTCTATAGTAAATTTTTCAAGAAATAATTTTTTACTGTCGCAAATTTTAAATACGCAGAGGATTGACTTTTCTATAGTAAATTTTTCAAAAAATAATTTTTTACTGTCGCAAATTTTAAATACGCCGAGGATTGCCTTTTCTATAGTGAATTTTTCAAAAAATGATTTTTTACTGTCGCATATTTTAAATACGACTTGGGTTGCCCTTTCTATAATGAATTTGTAAAAAAATAATTTTTTATTGTCGCGAATTTTAAATATGCCGAGGATTGCCTTTTCTATAGTAAATTTTTTAAAAAAAAAAAATTTTACTGTCACAAATTTTAAATATACAGAGGATTGCCTTTTCTATAGTGAATTTTTCAAAAAATTATTTTTTACTGTCGAAAATTTTAAATACGCCGAGGATTGCCTTTTCTGTAGTAAATTTTTCAAAAAATAATTTTTTACTGTATCAAATTTTAAATACGACGAGGATTGCCTTTTCTAAAGTAAATTTTTCAAAAAATTATTTTTTGCTGTCGCAAATTTTAAATACGCCGAGGATTGCCTTTTCTATAGTGAATTTGTCAAAAAATTATTTTTTACTGTCGCAAATTTTAAATACACCGAGGATTGCCTTTTCTATATCGAATTTGTCAAAAAATAATTCTTTACTGTCGAAAATTTTAAATACGCCGAGGATTGCTTTTCTGTAGTAAATTTTTCAAAAAATAATTTTTTACTGGCTCAAATTTTAAATACGACGAGGATTGCCTTTTCTAAAGTAAATTTTTCAAAAAATTATTTTTTGCTGTCGCAAATTTTAAGTACGCCGAGGATTGCCTTTTGTATAGCGAATTTGTCAAAAAATAATTTTTTACTGTCGAAAATTTTAAATACGCCGAGGATTGCTTTTTCTGTAGTAAATTTTTCAAAAAATAATTTTTTACTGTCTCAAATTTTAAATACGCCGGGGATTGCCTTTTCTATAGTGAATTTTTCAAAAAATTATTTTTTGCTGTCGCAAATTTTAAATACGGCGAGGATTGCCTTTTCTATAGTAAATTTTTCAAAAAATAATTTTTCCTGTCGCAAATTTTAAATATGCCGAGGATTACCCTTTCTATAGCGAATTTGTCAAAAAATTATTTTTTACTGTCGCAAATTTTAAACATACCGAGGATTGCCTTTTCTATAGTGAATTTGTCAAACAATAATTTTTTACTGTCGCACATTTTAAATATACCGAGGATTTAATTTTCTATAGTGAATTTTTCAAAAAATTATTTTTTGCTGTCGGAAATTTTGAAATACGCCGAGGATTGCCTTTTCTATAGTAAATTTTTTATTGTCGCAAATTTTAAATACGCCGAGGATTGCCTTTTCTATAGTAAATTTTTCAAAAAATAATTTTTTACTGTCGCGAATTTTAAATACGCCGAGGATTGCCTTTTCTATAGTGAATTTGTCAAAAAATAATTTTTTACTGTCGGAAATTTTAAATATACCGAGGATTGCCTTTTCTATAGTGAATTTTTCAAAAAATGATTTTTTACTGTCGCAAATTTTAAATATACCGAGGATTGCCTTTTCTATAGTAAATTTTTCAAAAAATTATTTTTTACTGTCACAAATTTTAAATACGCCGAGGATTACCTTTTCTATGGTAAATTTGTCAAAAAATTATTTTTTACATTCGCATATTTTTAATACGCCGGGGGTTGCCTTTTCTATAGTGAATTTTTTAAAAAATAATTTTTTATTGTCGCAAATTTTAAATACGCAGAGGATTGACTTTTCTATAGTAAAATTTCAAGAAATAATTTTTTACTGTCGCAAATTTTAAATACGCAGAGGATTGACTTTTCTATAGTAAATTTTTCAAAAAATAATTTTTTACTGTCGCAAATTTTAAATACGCCGAGGATTGCCTTTTCTATAGTGAATTTTTCAAAAAATGATTTTTTACTGTCGCATATTTTAAATACGACTTGGGTTGCCCTTTCTATAATGAATTTGTAAAAAAATAATTTTTTATTGTCGCGAATTTTAAATATGCCGAGGATTGCCTTTTCTATAGTAAATTTTTTAAAAAAAAAAAAATTTTACTGTCACAAATTTTAAATATACAGAGGATTGCCTTTTCTATAGTGAATTTTTCAAAAAATTATTTTTTACTGTCGAAAATTTTAAATACGCCGAGGATTGCCTTTTCTGTAGTAAATTTTTCAAAAAATAATTTTTTACTGTATCAAATTTTAAATACGACGAGGATTGCCTTTTCTAAAGTAAATTTTTCAAAAAATTATTTTTTGCTGTCGCAAATTTTAAATACGCCGAGGATTGCCTTTTCTATAGTGAATTTGTCAAAAAATAATTTTTTACTGTCGCAAATTTTAAATACACCGAGGATTGCCTTTTCTATATCGAATTTGTCAAAAAATAATTCTTTACTGTCGAAAATTTTAAATACGCCGAGGATTGCTTTTCTGTAGTAAATTTTTCAAAAAATAATTTTTTACTGGCTCAAATTTTAAATACGACGAGGATTGCCTTTTCTAAAGTAAATTTTTCAAAAAATTATTTTTTGCTGTCGCAAATTTTAAGTACGCCGAGGATTGCCTTTTGTATAGCGAATTTGTCAAAAAATAATTTTTTACTGTCGAAAATTTTAAATACGCCGAGGATTGCTTTTTCTGTAGTAAATTTTTCAAAAAATAATTTTTTACTGTCTCAAATTTTAAATACGCCGGGGATTGCCTTTTCTATAGTGAATTTTTCAAAAAATTATTTTTTGCTCTCGCAAATTTTAAATACGCCGAGGATTGCCTTTTCTATAGTAAATTTTTCAAAAAATAATTTTTCCTGTCGCAAATTTTAAATATGCCGAGGATTGCCCTTTCTATAGCGAATTTGTCAAAAAATAATTTTTTACTGTCGAAAATTTTAAATACGCCGAGGATTGCCTTTTCTATAGTGAATTTGTCAAAAAATTATTTTTTACTGTCGCAAATTTTAAACATACCGAGGATTGCCTTTTCTATAGTGAATTTGTCAAACAATAATTTTTTACTGTCGCAAATTTTAAATACGCAGAGGATTGACTTTTCTATAGTAAATTTTTCAAAAAATAATTTTTTACAGTCGCAAATTTTAAATACGCCGAGGATTGCCTTTTCTATAGTGAATTTGTCAAAATATTATTTTTTACGGTAGCAAATTTTAAATACGCCGAGGATTGCCTATTCTATAGTGAATTTGTCAAAAAATAAATTTTTACTGTCGCAAATTTTAAATATACCGAAGATTGCCTTTTCTATAGTAAATTTTTCAAAAAATTATTTTTTACTGTCACAAATTTTAAATACGCCGAGGATTACCTTTTCTATGGTAAATTTGTCAAAAAATTATTTTTTACATTCGCATATTTTTAATACGCCGGGGGTTGCCTTTTCTATAGTGAATTTTTTAAAAAATAATTTTTTATTGTCGCAAATTTTAAATACGCAGAGGATTGACTTTTCTATAGTAAATTTTTCAAGAAATAATTTTTTACTGTCGCAAATTTTAAATACGCAGAGGATTGACTTTTCTATAGTAAATTTTTCAAAAAATAATTTTTTACTGTCGCAAATTTTAAATACGCCGAGGATTGCCTTTTCTATAGTGAATTTTTCAAAAAATGATTTTTTACTGTCGCATATTTTAAATACGACTTGGGTTGCCCTTTCTATAATGAATTTGTAAAAAAATAATTTTTTATTGTCGCGAATTTTAAATATGCCGAGGATTGCCTTTTCTATAGTAAATTTTTTAAAAAAAAAAAATTTTTACTGTCACAAATTTTAAATATACAGAGGATTGCCTTTTCTATAGTGAATTTTTCAAAAAATTATTTTTTACTGTCGAAAATTTTAAATACGCCGAGGATTGCCTTTTCTGTAGTAAATTTTTCAAAAAATAATTTTTTACTGTATCAAATTTTAAATACGACGAGGATTGCCTTTTATAAAGTAAATTTTTCAAAAAATTATTTTTTGCTGTCGCAAATTTTAAATACGCCGAGGATTGCCTTTTCTATAGTGAATTTGTCAAAAAATAATTTTTTACTGTCGCAAATTTTAAATACACCGAGGATTGCCTTTTCTATATCGAATTTGTCAAAAAATAATTCTTTACTGTCGAAAATTTTAAATACGCCGAGGATTGCTTTTCTGTAGTAAATTTTTCAAAAAATAATTTTTTACTGGCTCAAATTTTAAATACGACGAGGATTGCCTTTTCTAAAGTAAATTTTTCAAAAAATTATTTTTTGCTGTCGCAAATTTTAAGTACGCCGAGGATTGCCTTTTGTATAGCGAATTTGTCAAAAAATAATTTTTTACTGTCGAAAATTTTAAATACGCCGAGGATTGCTTTTTCTGTAGTAAATTTTTCAAAAAATAATTTTTTACTGTCTCAAATTTTAAATACGCCGGGGATTGCCTTTTCTAAAGTAAATTTTTCAAAAAATTATTTTTTTTAAATTTCTATAGTGAATTTTTCAAAAAATTATTTTTTGCTGTCGCAAATTTTAAATGCGCCGAGGATTGCCTTTTCTATAGTAAATTTTTTAAAAAATAATTTTTTATTGTCGCAAATTTTAAATACGCCGAGGATTGCCTTTTCTATAGTAAATTTTTCAAGAAATAATTTTTTACTGTCGCAAATTTTAAATACGCAGAGGATTGACTTTTCTATAGTAAATTTTTCAAAAAATAATTTTTTACTGTCGCAAATTTTAAATACGCCGAGGATTGCCTTTTCTATAGTGAATTTGTCAAAATATTATTTTTTACGGTAGCAAATTTTAAATACGCCGAGGATTGCCTATTCTATAGTGAATTTGTCAAAAAATAAATTTTTACTGTCGCAAATTTTAAATATACCGAAGATTGCCTTTTCTATAGTAAATTTTTCAAAAAATTATTTTTTACTGTCACAAATTTTAAATACGCCGAGGATTACCTTTTCTATGGTAAATTTGTCAAAAAATTATTTTTTACATTCGCATATTTTTAATACGCCGGGGGTTGCCTTTTCTATAGTGAATTTGTCAAAAAATAATTTTTTACTGTCGCGAATTTTAAATACGCCGAGGATTGCCTTTTCTATAGTGAATTTGTCAAAAAATAATTTTTTACTGTCGCAAATTTTAAATATACCGAGGATTGCCTTTTCTATAGTGAATTTTTCAAAAAATGATTTTTTACTGTCGCAAATTTTAAATACGACTTGGGTTGCCCTTTCTATAATGAATTTGTAAAAAAATAATTTTTTATTGTCGCAAATTTTAAATGCGCCGAGGATTGCCTTTTCTATAGTAAATTTTTCAAAAAAAAAATATTTTACTGTCACAAATTTTAAATATACAGAGGATTGCCTTTTCTATAGTGAATTTTTCAAAAAATTATTTTTTACTGTCGAAAATTTTAAATACGCCGAGGATTGCCTTTTCTGTAGTAAATTTTTCAAAAAATAATTTTTTACTGTATCAAATTTTAAATACGACGAGGATTGCCTTTTCTAAAGTAAATTTTTCAAAAAATTATTTTTTTTAAATTTCTATAGTGAATTTTTCAAAAAATTATTTTTTGCTGTCGCAAATTTTAAATGCGCCGAGGATTGCCTTTTCTATAGTAAATTTTTTAAAAAATAATTTTTTATTGTCGCAAATTTTAAACACGCCGAGGATTGCCTTTTCTATAGTAAATTTTTCAAGAAATAATTTTTTACTGTCGCAAATTTTAAATACGCAGAGGATTGACTTTTCTATAGTAAATTTTTCAAAAAATAATTTTTTACAGTCGCAAATTTTAAATACGCCGAGGATTGCCTTTTCTATAGTGAATTTGTCAAAATATTATTTTTTACGGTAGCAAATTTTAAATACGCCGAGGATTGCCTATTCTATAGTGAATTTGTCAAAAAATAAATTTTTACTGTCGCAAATTTTAAATATACCGAAGATTGCCTTTTCTATAGTAAATTTTTCAAAAAATTATTTTTTACTGTCACAAATTTTAAATACGCCGAGGATTACCTTTTCTATGGTAAATTTGTCAAAAAATTATTTTTTACATTCGCATATTTTTAATACGCCGGGGGTTGCCTTTTCTATAGTGAATTTTTTAAAAAATAATTTTTTATTGTCGCAAATTTTAAATACGCAGAGGATTGACTTTTCTATAGTAAATTTTTCAAGAAATAATTTTTTACTGTCGCAAATTTTAAATACGCAGAGGATTGACTTTTCTATAGTGAATTTGTCAAAAAATAATTTTTTACTGTCGCAAATTTTAAATATACCGAGGATTGCCTTTTCTATAGTGAATTTTTCAAAAAATGATTTTTTACTGTCGCAAATTTTAAATACGACTTGGGTTGCCCTTTCTATAATGAATTTGAAAAAAAATAATTTTTTATTGTCGCAAATTTTAAATGCGCCGAGGATTGCCTTTTCTATTGTAAATTTTTCAAAAAAAAAATATTTTACTGCACAAATTTTAAATATACAGAGGATTGCCTTTTCTATAGTGAATTTTTCAAAAAATTATTTTTTACTGTCGAAAATTTTAAATACGCCGAGGATTGCCTTTTCTGTAGTAAATTTTTCAAAAAATAATTTTTTACTGTATCAAATTTTAAATACGACGAGGATTGCCTTTTCTAAAGTAAATTTTTCAAAAAATTATTTTTTTTAAATTTCTATAGTGAATTTTTCAAAAAATTATTTTTTGCTGTCGCAAATTTTAAATGCGCCGAGGATTGCCTTTTCTATAGTAAATTTTTTAAAAAATAATTTTTTGTTGTCGCAAATTTTAAATACGCCGAGGATTGCCTTTTCTATAGTAAATTTTTCAAGAAATAATTTTTTACTGTCGCAAATTTTAAATACGCAGAGGATTGACTTTTCTATAGTAAATTTTTCAAAAAATAATTTTTTACTGTCGCAAATTTTAAATACGCCGAGGATTGCCTTTTCTATAGTGAATTTGTCAAAATATTATTTTTTACGGTAGCAAATTTAAATACGCCGAGGATTGCCTATTCTATAGTGAATTTGTCAAAAAATAAATTTTTACTGTCGCAAATTTTAAATATACCGAAGATTGCCTTTTCTATAGTAAATTTTTCAAAAAATTATTTTTTACTGTCACAAATTTTAAATACGCCGAGGATTACCTTTTCTATGGTAAATTTGTCAAAAAATTATTTTTTACATTCGCATATTTTTAATACGCCGGGGGTTGCCTTTTCTATAGTGAATTTTTTAAAAAATAATTTTTTATTGTCGCAAATTTTAAATACGCAGAGGATTGACTTTTCTATAGTAAATTTTTCAAGAAATAATTTTTTACTGTCGCAAATTTTAAATACGCAGAGGATTGACTTTTCTATAGTAAATTTTTCAAAAAATAATTTTTTACTGTCGCAAATTTTAAATACGCCGAGGATTGCCTTTTCTATAGTGAATTTTTCAAAAAATGATTTTTTACTGTCGCATATTTTAAATACGACTTGGGTTGCCCTTTCTATAATGAATTTGTAAAAAAATAATTTTTTATTGTCGCGAATTTTAAATATGCCGAGGATTGCCTTTTCTATAGTAAATTTTTTAAAAAAAAAAAAATTTTACTGTCACAAATTTTAAATATACAGAGGATTGCCTTTTCTATAGTGAATTTTTCAAAAAATTATTTTTTACTGTCGAAAATTTTAAATACGCCGAGGATTGCCTTTTCTGTAGTAAATTTTTCAAAAAATAATTTTTTACTGTATCAAATTTTAAATACGACGAGGATTGCCTTTTCTAAAGTAAATTTTTCAAAAAATTATTTTTTGCTGTCGCAAATTTTAAGTACGCCGAGGATTGCCTTTTGTATAGCGAATTTGTCAAAAAATAATTTTTTACTGTCGAAAATTTTAAATACGCCGAGGATTGCTTTTTCTGTAGTAAATTTTTCAAAAAATAATTTTTTACTGTCTCAAATTTTAAATACGCCGGGGATTGCCTTTTCTAAAGTAAATTTTTCAAAAAATAATTTTTTTTAAATTTCTATAGTGAATTTTTCAAAAAATTATTTTTTGCTGTCGCAAATTTTAAATGCGCCGAGGATTGCCTTTTCTATAGTAAATTTTTTAAAAAATAATTTTTTATTGTCGCAAATTTTAAATACGCCGAGGATTGCCTTTTCTATAGTAAATTTTTCAAGAAATAATTTTTTACTGTCGCAAATTTTAAATACGCAGAGGATTGACTTTTCTATAGTAAATTTTTCAAAAAATAATTTTTTACTGTCGCAAATTTTAAATACGCCGAGGATTGCCTTTTCTATAGTGAATTTGTCAAAATATTATTTTTTACGGTAGCAAATTTTAAATACGCCGAGGATTGCCTATTCTATAGTGAATTTGTCAAAAAATAAATTTTTACTGTCGCAAATTTTAATATACCGAAGATTGCCTTTTCTATAGTAAATTTTTCAAAAAATTATTTTTTACTGTCACAAATTTTAAATACGCCGAGGATTACCTTTTCTATGGTAAATTTGTCAAAAAATTATTTTTTACATTCGCATATTTTTAATACGCCGGGGGTTGCCTTTTCTATAGTGAATTTGTCAAAAAATAATTTTTTACTGTCGCGAATTTTAAATACGCCGAGGATTGCCTTTTCTATAGTGAATTTGTAAAAAAATTATTTTTTACTGTCGCAAATTTTAAATATACCGAGGATTGCCTTTTCTATAGTGAATTTTTCAAAAAATGATTTTTTACTGTCGCAAATTTTAAATACGACTTGGGTTGCCCTTTCTATAATGAATTTGTAAAAAAATAATTTTTTATTGTCGCAAATTTTAAATGCGCCGAGGATTGCCTTTTCTATAGTAAATTTTTCAAAAAAAAAATATTTTACTGTCACAAATTTTAAATATACAGAGGATTGCCTTTTCTATAGTGAATTTTTCAAAAAATTATTTTTTACTGTCGAAAATTTTAAATACGCCGAGGATTGCCTTTTCTGTAGTAAATTTTTCAAAAAATAATTTTTTACTGTATCAAATTTTAAATACGACGAGGATTGCCTTTTCTAAAGTAAATTTTCCAAAAAATTATTTTTTTAAATTTCTATAGTGAATTTTTCAAAAAATTATTTTTTCCTGTCGCAAATTTTAAATGCGCCGAGGATTGCCTTTTCTATAGTAAATTTTTTAAAAAATAATTTTTTATTGTCGCAAATTTTAAATACGCCGAGGATTGCCTTTTCTATAGTTAATTTTTCAAGAAATAATTTTTTACTGTCGCAATTTTAAATACGCAGAGGATTGACTTTTCTATAGTAAATTTTTCAAAAAATACTTTTTTACTGTCGCAAATTTTAAATACGCCGAGGATTGCCTTTTCTATAGTGAATTTGTCAAAATATTATTTTTACGGTAGCAAATTTTAAATACGCCGAGGATTGCCTATTCTATAGTGAATTTGTCAAAAAATAAATTTTTACTGTCGCAAATTTTAAATATACCGAAGATTGCCTTTTCTATAGTAAATTTTTCAAAAAATTATTTTTTACTGTCACAAATTTTAAATACGCCGAGGATTACCTTTTCTATGGTAAATTTGTCAAAAAATTATTTTTTACATTCGCATATTTTTAATACGCCGGGGGTTGCCTTTTCTATAGTGAATTTTTTAAAAAATAATTTTTTATTGTCGCAAATTTTAAATACGCAGAGGATTGACTTTTCTATAGTAAATTTTTCAAGAAATAATTTTTTACTGTCGCAAATTTTAAATACGCAGAGGATTGACTTTTCTATAGTAAATTTTTCAAAAAATAATTTTTTACTGTCGCAAATTTTAAATACGCCGAGGATTGCCTTTTCTATAGTGAATTTTTCAAAAAATGATTTTTTACTGTCGCATATTTTAAATACGACTTGGGTTGCCCTTTCTATAATGAATTGTAAAAAAATAATTTTTTATTGTCGCGAATTTTAAATATGCCGAGGATTGCCTTTTCTATAGTAAATTTTAAAAAAAAAAAAAAATTTTACTGTCACAAATTTTAAATATACAGAGGATTGCCTTTTCTATAGTGAATTTTTCAAAAAATTATTTTTTACTGTCGAAAATTTTAAATACGCCGAGGATTGCCTTTTCTGTAGTAAATTTTTCAAAAAATAATTTTTTACTGTATCAAATTTTAAATACGACGAGGATTGCCTTTTCTAAAGTAAATTTTTCAAAAAATTATTTTTTGCTGTCGCAAATTTTAAATACGCCGAGGATTGCCTTTTCTATAGTGAATTTGTCAAAAAATAATTTTTTACTGTCGCAAATTTTAAATACACCGAGGATTGCCTTTTCTATATCGAATTTGTCAAAAAATAATTCTTTACTGTCGAAAAATTTTAAATACGCCGAGGATTGCTTTTCTGTAGTAAATTTTTCAAAAAATAATTTTTTACTGGCTCAAATTTTAAATACGACGAGGATTGCCTTTTCTAAAGTAAATTTTTCAAAAAATTATTTTTTGCTGTCGCAAATTTTAAGTACGCCGAGGATTGCCTTTTGTATAGCGAATTTGTCAAAAAATAATTTTTTACTGTCGAAAATTTTAAATACGCCGAGGATTGCTTTTTCTGTAGTAAATTTTTCAAAAAATAATTTTTTACTGTCTCAAATTTTAAATACGCCGGGGATTGCCTTTTCTATAGTGAATTTTTCAAAAAATTATTTTTTGCTGTCGCAAATTTTAAATACGGCGAGGATTGCCTTTTCTATAGTAAATTTTTCAAAAAATAATTTTTCCTGTCGCAAATTTTAAATATGCCGAGGATTGCCCTTTCTATAGCGAATTTGTCAAAAAATAATTTTTTACTGTCGAAAATTTTAAATACGCCGAGGATTGCCTTTTCTATAGTGAATTTGTCAAAAAATTATTTTTTACTGTCGCAAATTTTAAACATACCGAGGATTGCCTTTTCTATAGTGAATTTGTCAAACAATAATTTTTTACTGTCGCACATTTTAAATATACCGAGGATTTAATTTTCTATAGTGAATTTTTCAAAAAATTATTTTTTGCTGTCGGAAATTTTGAAATACGCCGAGGATTGCCTTTTCTATAGTAAATTTTTTATTGTCGCAAATTTTAAATACGCCGAGGATTGCCTTTTCTATAGTAAATTTTTCAAAAAATAATTTTTTACTGTCGCGAATTTTAAATACGCCGAGGATTGCCTTTTCTATAGTGAATTTGTCAAAAAATAATTTTTTACTGTCGGAAATTTTAAATATACCGAGGATTGCCTTTTCTATAGTGAATTTTTCAAAAAATGATTTTTTACTGTCGCAAATTTTAAATATACCGAGGATTGCCTTTTCTATAGTAAATTTTTCAAAAAATTATTTTTTACTGTCACAAATTTTAAATACGCCGAGGATTACCTTTTCTATGGTAAATTTGTCAAAAAATTATTTTTTACATTCGCATATTTTTAATACGCCGGGGGTTGCCTTTTCTATAGTGAATTTTTTAAAAAATAATTTTTTATTGTCGCAAATTTTAAATACGACTTGGGTTGCCCTTTCTATAGTGAATTTGTCAAAAAATAATTTTTTACTGTCGCGAATTTTAAATACGCCGAGGATTGCCTTTTCTATAGTGAATTTGTCAAAAAATAATTTTCTACTGTCGCAAATTTTAAATATACCGAGGATTGCCTTTTCTATAGTGAATTTTTCAAAAAATGATTTTTTACTGTCGCAAATTTTAAATACGACTTGGGTTGCCCTTTCTATAATGAATTTGTAAAAAAATAATTTTTTATTGTCGGAAATTTTAAATACGCCGAGGATTGCCTTTTCTATAGTAAATTTTTCAAAAAAAAAATATTTTACTGTCACAAATTTTAAATATACAGAGGATTGCCTTTTCTATAGTGAATTTTTCAAAAAATTATTTTTTACTGTCGAAAATTTTAAATACGCCGAGGATTGCCTTTTCTGTAGTAAATTTTTCAAAAAATAATTTTTTACTGTATCAAATTTTAAATACGACGAGGATTGCCTTTTCTAAAGTAAATTTTTCAAAAAATTATTTTTTTTAATTTTCTATAGTGAATTTTTCAAAAAATTATTTTTTGCTGTCGCAAATTTTAAATACGCCGAGGATTGCCTTTTCTATAGTAAATTTTTCAAGAAATAATTTTTTACTGTCGCAAATTTTAAATACGCAGAGGATTGACTTTTCTATAGTAAATTTTTCAAAAAATAATTTTTTACTGTCGCAAATTTTAAATACGCCGAGGATTGCCTTTTCTATAGTGAATTTGTCAAAATATTATTTTTTACGGTCGCCAATTTTAAATACGCCGAGGATTGCCTATTCTATAGTGAATTTGTCAAAAAATAAATTTTTACTGTGGCAAATTTTAAATATACCGAAGATTGCCTTTTCTATAGTAAATTTTTCAAAAAATTATTTTTTACTGTCACAAATTTTAAATACGCCGAGGATTACCTTTTCTATGGTAAATTTGTCAAAAAATTATTTTTTACATTCGCATATTTTTAATACGCCGGGGGTTGCCTTTTCTATAGTGAATTTGTCAAAAAATAATTTTTTACTGTCGCGAATTTTAAATACGCCGAGGATTACCTTTTCTATAGTGAATTTGTCAAAAAATAATTTTTTACTGTCGCAAATTTTAAATATACCGAGGATTGCCTTTTCTATAGTGAATTTTTCAAAAAATGATTTTTTACTGTCGCATATTTTAAATACGAATTGGGTTGCCCTTTCTATAATGAATTTGTAAAAAAATAATTTTTTATTGTCGCAAATTTTAAATACACCGAGGATTGCCTTTTCTATATCGAATTTGTCAAAAAATAATTCTTTACTGTCGAAAATTTTAAATACGCCGAGGATTGCCTTTTCTGTAGTAAATTTTTCAAAAAATAATTTTTTACTGGCTCAAATTTTAAATACGACGAGGATTGCCTTTTCTAAAGTAAATTTTTCAAAAAATTATTTTTTGCTGTCGCAAATTTTAAGTACGCCGAGGATTGCCTTTTCTATAGCGAATTTGTCAAAAAATAATTTTTTACTGTCGCAAATTTTATATACGCCGAGGATTGCCTTTTCTATAGCGAATTTGTCAAAAAATAATTTTGTACTGTCGAAAATTTTAAATACGCCGAGGATTGCCTTTTCTATAGTGAATTTGTCAAAAAATTATTTTTTACTGTCGCAAATTTTAAACATACCGAGGATTGCCTTTTCTATAGTGAATTTGTCAAACAATAATTTTTTACTGTCGCACATTTTAAATATACCGAGGATTTAATTTTCTATAGTGAATTTTTCAAAAAATTATTTTTTGCTGTCGCAAATTTTAAATACGCCGAGGATTGCCTTTTCTATAGTAAATTTTTTATTGTCGCAAATTTTAAATACGCCGAGGATTACCTTTTCTATGGTAAATTTGTCAAAAAATAATTTTTTACAATCGCATATTTTTAATACGCCGGGGGTTGCCTTTTCTATAGTGAATTTGTCAAAAAATAATTTTTTACTGTCGCGAATTTTAAATACGCCGAGGATTGCCTTTTCTATAGTGAATTTGTCAAAAAATAATTTTTTACTGTCGCAAATTTTAAATATACCGAGGATTGCCTTTTCTATAGTGAATTTTTCAAAAAATGATTTTTTGCTGTCGCAAGTTTTAAATACGCCTTGGGTTGCCCTTTCTATAGTGAATTTGTAAAAAAATAATTTATTATTGTCGCAAATTTTAAATGCGCCGAGGATTGCCTTTTCTATAGTAAATTTTTCAAAAAATAAATTTTTACTGTGACAAATTTTAAATATACCGAGGATTGCCTTTTCTATGGTAAATTTGTCAAAAAATAATTTTTTACAATCGCATATTTTTAATACGCCGGGGGTTGCCTTTTCTATAGTGAATATGTCAAAAAATAATTTTTTACTGTCGCGAATTTTAAATACGCCGAGGATTGCCTTTTCTATAGTGAATTTGTCAAAAAATAATTTTTTACTGTCACAAATTTTGAATATACAGAGGATTACCTTTTCTATAGTGAATTTGTCAAAATATTATTTTTTACGGTCGCAAATTTTAAATACGCCGAGGATTGCCTTTTCTATAGTGAATTTGTCAAAAAATAAATTTTTACTGTGGCAAATTTTAAATATACCGAGGATTGCCTTTTCTATAGTAAATTTTTCAAAAAATTATTTTTTACTGTCACAAATTTTAAATACGCCGGGGATTACCTTTTATATGGTAAATTTTTCAAAAAATGATTTTTTACAATCGCATATTTTTAATACGCCGGGGTTGCCTTTTCTATAGTGAATTTGTCAAACAATAATTTTTTACTGTCGCGAATTTTAAATACGCCGAGGATTGCCTTTTCTATAGTGAATTTGTCAAAAAATAATTTTTTACTGGCTCAAATTTTAAATACGACGAGGATTGCCTTTTCTAAAGTAAATTTTTCAAAATATTATTTTTTGCTGTCGCAAATTTTAAGTACGCCGAGGATTGCCTTTTCTATAGCGAATTTGTCAAAGAATAATTTTTTACTGTCGAAAATTTTAAATACGCCGAGGATTGCTTTTTCTGTAGTAAATTTTTCAAAAAATAATTTTTTACTGTCTCAAATTTGAAATACGCCGGGGATTGCCTTTTCTATAGTGAATTTTTCAAAAAA
Source organism: Dioctria rufipes (assembly GCA_963924295.1). Taxonomy (NCBI): domain Eukaryota; kingdom Metazoa; phylum Arthropoda; class Insecta; order Diptera; family Asilidae; genus Dioctria; species Dioctria rufipes. Next base: position 76,742 of record CAWUPM010000903.1, read on the forward strand.
TTATTTTTTGCAGTCGCAAATTTTAAATACGCCGAGGATTGCCTTTTCTATAGTAAATTTTTCAAAAAATAATTTTTACTGTCGCAAATTTTAAATATGCCGAGGATTGCCTTTTCTATAGCGAATTTGTCAAAAAATAATTTTTTACTGTCGAAAATTTTAAATACGCCGAGGATTGCCTTTTCTATAGTGAATTTGTCAAAAAATTATTTTTTACTGTCGCAAATTTTAAACATACCGAGGATTGCCTTTTCTATAGTGAATTTGTCAAACAATAATTTTTTACTGTGGCACATTTTAAATATACCGAGGATTTAATTTTCTATAGTGAATTTTTCAAAAAATTATTTTTTGCTGTCGGAAATTTTCAAATACGCCGAGGATTGCCTTTTCTATAGTAAATTTTTTATTGTCGCAAATTTTAAATACGCCGAGGATTGCCTTTTCTATAGTAAATTTTTCAAAAAATAATTTTTTACTGTCGCGAATTTTAAATACGCCGAGGATTGCCTTTTCTATAGTGAATTTGTCAAAAAATAATTTTTTACTGTCGGAAATTTTAAATATACCGAGGATTGCCTTTTCTATAGTGAATTTTTCAAAAAATGATTTTTTACTGTCGCAAATTTTAAATATACCGAGGATTGCCTTTTCTATAGTAAATTTTTCAAAAAATTATTTTTTACTGTCACAAATTTTAAATACGCCGAGGATTACCTTTTCTATGGTAAATTTGTCAAAAAATTATTTTTTACATTCGCATATTTTTAATACGCCGGGGGTTGCCTTTTCTATAGTGAATTTGTCAAAAAATAATTTTTTACTGTCGCGAATTTTAAATACGCCGAGGATTGCCTTTTCTATAGTGAATTTGTCAAAAAATAATTTTTTACTGTCGCAAATTTTAAATATACCGAGGATTGCCTTTTCTATAGTGAATTTTTCAAAAAATGATTTTTTACTGTCGCAAATTTTAAATACGACTTGGGTTGCCCTTTCTATAATGAATTTGTAAAAAAATAATTTTTTATTGTCGCAAATTTTAAATACGCCGAGGATTGCCTTTTCTATAGTAAATTTTTCAAAAAAAAAATATTTTACTGTCACAAATTTTAAATATACAGAGGATTGCCTTTTCTATAGTGAATTTTTCAAAAAATTATTTTTTACTGTCGAAAATTTTAAATACGCCGAGGATTGCCTTTTCTGTAGTAAATTTTTCAAAAAATAATTTTTTACTGTATCAAATTTTAAATACGACGAGGATTGCCTTTTCTAAAGTAAATTTTTCAAAAAATTATTTTTTTTAATTTTCTATAGTGAATTTTTCAAAAAATTATTTTTTGCTGTCGCAAATTTTAAATGCGCCGAGGATTGCCTTTTCTATAGTAAATTTTTTAAAAAATAATTTTTTATTGTCGCAAATTTTAAATACGCCGAGGATTGCCTTTTCTATAGTAAATTTTTCAAGAAATAATTTTTTACTGTCGCAAATTTTAAATACGCAGAGGATTGACTTTTCTATAGTAAATTTTTCAAAAAATAATTTTTTACTGTCGCAAATTTTAAATACGCCGAGGATTGCCTTTTCTATAGTGAATTTGTCAAAATATTATTTTTTACGGTCGCAAATTTTAAATACGCCGAGGATTGCCTATTCTATAGTGAATTTGTCAAAAAATAAATTTTTACTGTGGCAAATTTTAAATATACCGAAGATTGCCTTTTCTATAGTAAATTTTTCAAAAAATTATTTTTTACTGTCACAAATTTTAAATACGCCGAGGATTACCTTTTCTATGGTAAATTTGTCAAAAAATTATTTTTTACATTCGCATATTTTTAATACGCCGGGGGTTGCCTTTTCTATAGTGAATTTGTCAAAAAATAATTTTTTACTGTCGCGAATTTTAAATACGCCGAGGATTTCCTTTTCTATAGTGAATTTGTCAAAAAATAATTTTTTACTGTCGCAAATTTTAAATATACCGAGGATTGCCTTTTCTATAGTGAATTTTTCAAAAAATGATTTTTTACTGTCGCATATTTTAAATACGAATTGGGTTGCCCTTTCTATAATGAATTTGTAAAAAAATAATTTTTTATTGTCGCAAATTTTAAATACACAGAGGATTGCCTTTTCTATATCGAATTTGTCAAAAAATAATTCTTTACTGTCGAAAATTTTAAATACGCCGAGGATTGCCTTTTCTGTAGTAAATTTTTCAAAAAATAATTTTTTACTGGCTCAAATTTTAAATACGACGAGGATTGCCTTTTCTAAAGTAAATTTTTCAAAAAATTATTTTTTGCTGTCGCAAATTTTAAGTACGCCGAGGATTGCCTTTTTTTTGCGAATTTGTCAAAAAATAATTTCTTACTGTCGCAAATTTTATATACGCCGAGGATTGCCTTTTCTATAGCGAATTTGTCAAAAAATAATTTTGTACTGTCGAAAATTTTAAATACGCCGAGGATTGCCTTTTCTATAGTGAATTTGTCAAAAAATTATTTTTTACTGTCGCAAATTTTAAACATACCGAGGATTGCCTTTTCTATAGTGAATTTGTCAAACAATAATTTTTTACTGTCAAACATTTTAAATATACCGAGGATTTAATTTTCTATAGTGAATTTTTCAAAAAATTATTTTTTGCTGTCGCAAATTTTAAATACGCCGAGGATTGCCTTTTCTATAGTAAATTTTTTATTGTCGCAAATTTTAAATACGCCGAGGATTACCTTTTCTATGGTAAATTTGTCAAAAAATAATTTTTTACAATCGCATATTTTTAATACGCCGGGGGTTGCCTTTTCTATAGTGAATTTGTCAAAAAATAATTTTTTACTGTCGCGAATTTTAAATACGCCGAGGATTGCCTTTTCTATAGTGAATTTGTCAAAAAATAATTTTTTACTGTCGCAAATTTTAAATATACCGAGGATTGCCTTTTCTATAGTGAATTTTTCAAAAAATGATTTTTTGCTGTCGCAAGTTTTAAATACGCCTTGGGTTGCCCTTTCTATAGTGAATTTGTAAAAAAATAATTTATTATTGTCGCAAATTTTAAATACGCCGAGGATTGCCTTTTCTATAATAAATTTTTCAAAAAATAAATTTTTACTGTGGCAAATTTTAAATATACCGAGGATTGCCTTTTCTATGGTAAATCTGTCAAAAAATAATTTTTTACAATCGCATATTTTTAATACGCCGGGGGTTGCCTTTTCTATAGTGAATTTGTCAAAAAATAATTTTTTACTGTCTCAAATTTTAAATACGCCGGGGATTGCCTTTTCTATAGTGAATTTTTCAAAAAATTATTTTATGCTGTCGCAAATTTTAAATACGCCGAGGATTGCCTTTTCTATAGTAAATTTTTCAAAAAATAATTTTTCCTGTCGCAAATTTTAAATATGCCGAGGATTGCCCTTTCTATAGCGAATTTGTCAAAAAATAATTTTTTACTGTCGAAAATTTTAAATACGCCGAGGATTGCCTTTTCTATAGTGAATTTGTCAAAAAATTATTTTTTACTGTCGCAAATTTTAAACATACCGAGGATTGCCTTTTCTATAGTGAATTTGTCAAACAATAATTTTTTACTGTCGCACATTTTAAATATACCGAGGATTTAATTTTCTATAGTGAATTTTTCAAAAAATTATTTTTTGCTGTCGGAAATTTTCAAATACGCCGAGGATTGCCTTTTCTATAGTAAATTTTTTATTGTCGCAAATTTTAAATACGCCGAGGATTGCCTTTTCTATAGTAAATTTTTCAAAAAATAATTTTTTACTGTCGCGAATTTTAAATACGCCGAGGATTGCCTTTTCTATAGTGAATTTGTCAAAAAATAATTTTTTACTGTCGGAAATTTTAAATATACCGAGGATTGCCTTTTCTATAGTGAATTTTTCAAAAAATGATTTTTTACTGTCGCAAATATTAAATATACCGAGGATTGCCTTTTCTATAGTAAATTTTTCAAAAAATTATTTTTTACTGTCACAAATTTTAAATACGCCGAGGATTACCTTTTCTATGGTAAATTTGTCAAAAAATTATTTTTTACATTCGCATATTTTTAATACGCCGGGGGTTGCCTTTTCTATAGTGAATTTGTCAAAAAATAATTTTTTACTGTCGCGAATTTTAAATACGCCGAGGATTGCCTTTTCTATAGTGAATTTGTCAAAAAATAATTTTTTACTGTCGCAAATTTTAAATATACCGAGGATTGCCTTTTCTATAGTGAATTTTTCAAAAAATGATTTTTTACTGTCGCAAATTTTAAATACGACTTGGGTTGCCCTTTCTATAATGAATTTGTAAAAAAATAATTTTTTATTGTCGCAAATTTTAAATACGCCGAGGATTGCCTTTTCTATAGTAAATTTTTCAAAAAAAAAATATTTTACTGTCACAAATTTTAAATATACAGAGGATTGCCTTTTCTATAGTGAATTTTTCAAAAAATTATTTTTTACTGTCGGAAATTTTAAATACGCCGAGGATTGCCTTTTCTGTAGTAAATTTTTCAAAAAATAATTTTTTACTGTCGCAAATTTTATATACGCCGAGGATTGCCTTTTCTATAGCGAATTTGTCAAAAAATAATTTTGTACTGTCGAAAATTTTAAATACGCCGAGGATTGCCTTTTCTATAGTGAATTTGTCAAAAAATTATTTTTTACTGTCGCAAATTTTAAACATACCGAGGATTGCCTTTTCTATAGTGAATTTGTCAAACAATAATTTTTTACTGTCGCACATTTTAAATATACCGAGGATTTAATTTTCTATAGTGAATTTTTCAAAAAATTATTTTTTGCTGTCGCAAATTTTAAATACGCCGAGGATTGCCTTTTCTATAGTAAATTTTTTATTGTCGCAAATTTTAAATACGCCGAGGATTACCTTTTCTATGGTAAATTTGTCAAAAAATAATTTTTTACAATCGCATATTTTTAATACGCCGGGGGGTTGCCTTTTCTATAGTGATTTGTCAAAAAATAATTTTTTACTGTCGCGAATTTTAAATACGCCGAGGATTGCCTTTTCTATAGTGAATTTGTCAAAAAATAATTTTTTACTGTCGCAAATTTTAAATATACCGAGGATTGCCCTTTCTATAGTGAATTTGTAAAAAAATAATTTATTATTGTCGCAAATTTTAAATACGCCGAGGATTGCCTTTTCTATAATAAATTTTTCAAAAATAAATTTTTTACTGTGGCAAATTTTAAATATACCGAGGATTGCCTTTTCTATGGTAAATTTGTCAAAAAATAATTTTTTACAATCGCATATTTTTAATACGCCGGGGGTTGCCTTTTCTATAGTGAATTTGTCAAAAATAATTTTTTACTGTCTCAAATTTTAAATACGCCGGGGATTGCCTTTTCTATAGTGAATTTTTCAAAAAATTATTTTATGCTGTCGCAAATTTTAAATACGCCGAGGATTGCCTTTTCTATAGTAAATTTTTCAAAAAATAATTTTTCCTGTCGCAAATTTTAAATATGCCGAGGATTGCCCTTTCTATAGCGAATTTGTCAAAAAAATAATTTTTTACTGTCGAAAATTTCAAATACGCCGAGGATTGCCTTTTCTATAGTGAATTTGTCAAAAAATTATTTTTTACTGTCGCAAATTTTAAACATACCGAGGATTGCCTTTTCTATAGTGAATTTGTCAAGCAATAATTTTTTACTGTCGCACATTTTAAATATACCGAGGATTTAATTTTCTATAGTGAATTTTTCAAAAAATTATTTTTTTGCTGTCGGAAATTTTCAAATACGCCGAGGATTGACTTTTCTATAGTAAATTTTTTATTGTCGCAAATTTTAATACGCCGAGGATTGCCTTTTCTATAGTAAATTTTTCAAAAAATAATTTTTTACTGTCGCGAATTTTAAT
>CAWUPM010000904.1:0-43098 GCA_963924295.1 Dioctria rufipes
TTTAAAATTTGCGACAGTACAAATTATTTTTTGGCAAATTCACTATAGAAAAGGCAATCCTCGGGGTATTTAAAATTTTCGACAGTAAAAAATTATTTTTTGACAAATTCACCATAGAAAAGGTAATCCTCGGCGTACTTAAAATTTGTGACTGTAAAAAATAATTTATTGAAAATTTTACTATAGAAAAGGCAATCCTCGGCGTATTTAAAATTTGCGACAGTAAAAAATAATTTTTTTAAAAATTCACTATAGAAAAGGCAATCCTCGGTATATTTAAAATTTGCGACATTAAAAAATTATTTTTTGACAAATTCACTATAGAAAAGTCAATCCTCGACGAATTTAAAATTTGCGACAGTAAAAAATTATTTTTTGACAAATTCACTATAGAAAAGGCAATCCCCGGCGTATTTAAAATTTGCGACCGTAAAAAAATAATTTCTTGAAAAATTTACTATAGAAAAGGCAATCCTCGGCGTATTTAAAATTTGCGACAGTAAAAAACAATTTTTTGAAAAATTCACTATAGAAAGGCAATCCTCGGTATATTTAAAATTTGCGACATTAAACAATTTTTTTTTTGACAACATCACTATAGAAAAGGCAATCCTCGACGAATTTAAAATTTGCGACAGTAAAAAATTATTTTTTTGACAAATTCACTATAGAAAAGGCAATTCTCGGCGTATTTAAAATTTTCGACAGTAAAAAATTATTTTTTGACAAATTCGCTATAGAAAAGGCAATCCCCGGCGTATTTAAAATTTGCGACCGTAAAAAATAATTTCTTGAAAAATTTACTATAGAAAAGGCAATCCTCGGCATATTTAAAATTTGCGACAGTAAAAATTATTTTTTGAAAAATTTACTATACAAAAGGCAATCCTCGCGTATTTAAAATTTGCGACAGCAAAATACAATTTTTTGAAAAATTCACTATAGAAAAGGCAACCATCGGTATATTTAAAATTTCCCACTGTAAAAATTTATTTTTTGAAAAATTCACTATAGAAAAGGCAATACTGGCGTATTAAAAATTTGCGACCGTAAAAAATAATTTTTTGAGAAATTTACTACAGAAAAGGCAATCCTCAGCGTATTAAAATTTGCGACAGAAAAAAATTATTTTTTTGAAAAATTTACTATAGAAAAGGCAATCCTCGGCGTTGTTAAAATTTGCGACAGTAAAAAATTATTTTTTGAAAAATTCACTATAGAAAAGGCAATCCTCGGTATATTTAAAATTTGCGACAGAAAAAATTATTTTTTGACAAATTCACTATAGAAAAGGCAATCCTCGACGAATTTAAAATTTGCGACAGTAAAAAATATTATTTTGACAAATTCACTATAGAAAAGGCAATCCTCGGTATGTTTAAAATTTGCGACAGTAAAAAATTATTTTTTGACAAATTCACTATAGAAAAGGCAATCCTCGGCGTATTTAAAATTTTCGACAGTAAAAAATTATTTTTTGACAAATTCCGCTATAGAAAAGGCAATCCCCGCGGTATTTAAAATTTGCGACCGTAAAAAATAATTTCTTGAAAAATTTTCTATAGAAAAGGCAATCCTCGGCATATTTAAAATTTTCGACAGTAAAAATTATTTTTTGAAAAATTTACTATACAAAAGGCAATCCTCGTCGTATTTAAAATTTGCGACAGCAAAAAATATTTTTTGAAAAATTCACTATAGAAAAGGCAATCATCAGTATATTTAAAATTTGCCACTGTAAAATTTTATTTTTTGACAAATTCACTATAGAAAAGGTAATACTCGGCGTATTTAAAATTTGTGACTGTAAAAAATAATTTATTGAAAATTTTACTATAGAAAAGGCAATCCTCGGCGTATTTAAAATTTGCGACAGTAAAAAATAATTTTTTGAAAAATTCACTATAGAAGAGGCAATCCTCGGCATATTTAAAATTTGCGACAGTAAAAATTATATTTTGAAAAATTTACTATACAAAAGGCAATCCTCGGCGTATTAAAATTTGCGACAGCAAAAAATAATTTTTTGAAAATTTCACTATAGAAAAGGCAATCATCGGTATATTTAAAATTTGCCACTCTAAAATTTTATTTTTTGACAAATTCACTATAGAAAAGGCAACACTCGGCGTATTTAAAATTTGTGACTGTAAAAAATAATTTATTGAAAATTTTACTATACAAAAGGCAATCCTCGGCGTATTTAAAATTTGCGACAGCAAAAAATAATTTTTTGAAAAATTCACTATAGAAAAGGCAATCATCGGTATATTTAAAATTTGCCACTGTAAAATTTTATTTTTTGACAAATTCACTATAGAAAAGGCAATCCTCGACGAATTTAAAATTTGCGACAGTAAAAAATTATTTTTTGAAAAATTCACTATAGAAAAGGCAATCCTCGGTATATTTAAAATTTGCGACAGTAAAAAATTATTTTTTGACAAATTCACTATAGAAAAGGCAATCCTCGGCGCATTTAAAATTTGCGACAGTAAAAAATATTATTTTGACCAATTCGCTATAGAAAAGGCAATCCTCGGCGTATTTAAAATTTGCGACAGGAAAAAATTATTTTTTGAAAAATTTACTATAGAAAAGGCAATACTCGCCGTGTTTAAAATTTTCGACACCAAAAACTAATTTTTGAAAAATTCACTATAGAAAATTAAATCTTTGGTATATTTAAAATTTGCTACAGTAAAAAATTATTTTTTGAAAAATTCACTATAGAAAAGGCAATCCTCGGTATATTTAAAATTTGCGACAGTAAAAAAAAATTTTTGAAAAATTTACTATAGAAAAGGCAATACTCGCCGTGTTTAAAATTTTCGACAGCAAAAAATAATTTTTTGAAAAATTCACTATAGAAAATTAAATCCTTGGTATTTTTAAAATTTGCTACAGTAAAAAATTATTTTTTGACAAATTCACTATAGAAAAGGCAATCCTCGACGAATTTGAAATTTGCGACAGTAAAAAATAATTTTTGAAAAATTTACTATAGAAAAGGCAATACTCGCCGTGTTTAAAATTTTCGACAGCAAAAAATAATTTTTTGAAAAATTCACTATAGAAAATTAAATCTTTGGTATATTTAAAATTTGCTACAGTAAAAAATTATTTTTTGAAAAATTCACTATAGAAAAGGCAATCCTCGGTATATTTAAAATTTGCGACAGTAAAAAATAATTTTTGAAAAATTTACTATAGAAAAGGCAATACCCGCCGTGTTTAAAATTTTCGACAGCAAAAAAATAATTTTTTGAAAAATTCACTATAGAAAATTAAATCTTTGGTATATTTAAAATTTGCTACAGTAAAAAATTATTTCTTGAAAAATTTACTATAGAAAAGGCAATCCTCGGCATATTTAAAATTTGCGACAGTAAAAATTATTTTTTGAAAAATTTACATACAAAAGGCAATCCTCGGCGTATTTAAAATTTGCGACAGCAAAATATAATTTTTTGAAAAATTCACTATAGAAAAGGCAATCATCGGTATATTTAAAATTTGACACTGTAAAAATTTATTTTTTGACAAACTCACTATAGAAAAGGCAATACTCGGCGTATTAAAAATTTGCGACCGTAAAAAATAATTTTTTGAGAAATTTACTACAGAAAAGGCAATCCTCAGCGTATTGAAAATTTGCGACAGTAAAAAATATTATTTTGACAAATTCACTATAGAAAAGGCAATCCTCGGCGTATTTAAAATTTTCGACAGTAAAAAATTATTTTTTGACAAATTCGCTATAGAAAAGGCAATCCCCGGCGTATTTTAAATTTGCGACCGTAAAAAATAATTTGTTGAAAAATTTACTATAGAAAAGGCAATCCTCGGAGTATTTAAAATTTGCGACAGTAAAAAATAATTTTTTGAAAAATTCACTATAGAAAAGGCAATCCTCGGTATATTTAAATTTGCGACATCAAAAAATTATTTTCTGACAAATTCACTATAGAAAAGGCAATCCTCGACGAATTTAACATTTGCGACAGTAAAAAATTATTTTTTGACAAATTCACCATAGAAAAGGTAATCCTCGGCGTATTTAAAATTTGTGACTGTAAAAAATAATTTATTGAAAATTTTACTATAGAAAAGGCAATCCTCGGCGTATTTAAAATTTGCGACAGTAAAAAATAATTTTTTGAAAAATTCACTATAGAAAAGGCAATCCTCGGTATATTTAAAATTTGCGACATTAAAAAATTATTTTTTGACAAATTCACTATAGAAAAGGCAATCCTCGACGAATTTAAAATTTGCGACAGTAAAAAATTATTTTTTGACAAATTCACTATAGAAAAGGCAATCCCCGGCGTATTGAAAATTTGCGACAGTAAAAAATATTATTTTGACAAATTCACTATAGAAAAGGCAATCCTCGGCGTATTTAAAATTTTCGACAGTAAAAAATTATTTTTTGACAAATTCGCTATAGAAAAGGCAATCCCCGGCGTATTTTAAATTTGCGACCGTAAAAAATAATTTGTTGAAAAATTTACTATAGAAAAGGCAATCCTCGGAGTATTTAAAATTTGCGACAGTAAAAAATAATTTTTGAAAAATTCACTATAGAAAAGGCAATCCTCGGTATATTTAAAATTTGCGACATCAAAAAATTATTTTCTGACAAATTCACTATAGAAAAGGCAATCCTCGACGAATTTAACATTTGCGACAGTAAAAAATTATTTTTTGACAAATTCACCATAGAAAAGGTAATCCTCGGCGTATTTAAAATTTGTGACTGTAAAAAATAATTTATTGAAAATTTTACTATAGAAAAGGCAATCCTCGGCGTATTTAAAATTTGCGACAGTAAAAAATAATTTTTTGAAAAATTCGCTATAGAAAAGGCAATCCTCGGTATATTTAAAATTTGCGACATTAAAAAATTATTTCTGACAAATTCACTATAGAAAAGGCAATCCTCGACGAATTTAAAATTTGCGACAGTAAAAAATTATTTTTTGAAAAATTTACTATAGAAAAGGCAATACTCGCCGTGTTTAAAATTTTCGACACCAAAAAATAATTTTTTGAAAAATTCACTATAGAAAATTAAATCCTTGGTATATTTAAAATTTGCTACAGTAAAAAATTATTTTTTGACAAATTCACTATAGAAAAGGCAATCCTCGGTATATTTAAAATTTGCGACAGGAAAAAATTATTTTTTGACAAATTCACTATAGAAAAGGCAATCCTCGGCGTATTTAAAATTTTCGACAGTAAAAAATTATTTTTTGACAAATTCGCTACAGAAAAGGCAATCCCCGGCGTATTTAAAATTTGCGACCGTAAAAAATAATTTCTTGAAAAATTTACTATAGAAAAGGCAATCCTCGGCATATTTAAAATTTGCGACAGTAAAAATTATTTTTTGAAAAATTTACATACAAAAGGCAATCCTCGGCGTATTTAAAATTTGCGACAGCAAAATATAATTTTTTGAAAAATTCACTATAGAAAAGGCAATCATCGGTATATTTAAAATTTGCCACTGTAAAAATTTATTTTTTGACAAACTCACTATAGAAAAGGCAATACTCGGCGTATTAAAAATTTGCGACCGTAAAAAATAATTTTTTGAGAAATTTACTACAGAAAAGGCAATCCTCAGCGTATTTAAAATTTGCGACAGAAAAAAATTATTTTTTTGAAAAATTTACTATAGAAAAGGCAATCCTGGGCGTAGTTAAAATTTGCGACAGTAAAAAATTATTTTTTGAAAAATTCACTATAGAAAAGGCAATCCTCGGTAGATTTAAAATTTGCGACAGTAAAAAAGTATTTTTTGACAAATTCACTATAGAAAAGGCAATCGTCGGCGCATTTAAAATTTGCGACAGTAAAAAATTATTTTTTGACAAATTCACTATAGAAAAGGCAATCCCCGGCGTATTTAAAATTTGCGACCGTAAAAAATAATTTCTTGAAAAATTTACTATAGAAAAGGCAATCCTCGGCATATTTAAAATTTGCGACAGTAAAAATTATTTTTTGAAAAATTTACTATACAAAAGGCAATCCTCGGCGTATTTAAAATTTGCGACAACAAAATATAATTTTTTGGAAAATTCACTATAGAAAAGGCAATCCTCGGTATGCTTAAAATTTGCGACAGTAAAAAATTATTTTTTGACAAATTCACTATAGAAAAGGCAATTCTCGGGTATTTAAAATTTTCGACAGTAAAAAATTATTTTTTGACAAATTCGCTATAGAAAAGGCAATCCCCGGCGTATTTAAAATTTGCGACCGTAAAAGATAATTTCTTGAAAAATTTAATATAGAAAAGGCAATCCTCGGCATATTTAAAATTTGCGACAGTAAAAATTATTTTTTGAAAAATTTACTATACAAAAGGCAATCCTCGGCGTATTTAAAATTTGCGACAGCAAAATATAATTTTTTGAAAAATTCACTATAGAAAAGGCAATCATCGGTATATTTAAAATTTGCCACTGTAAAAATTTATTTTTTGACAAATTCACTATAGAAAAGGCAATACTCGGCGTATTAAAAATTTGCGACCGTAAAAAATAATTTTTTGAGAAATTTACTACAGAAAAGGCAATCCTCAGCGTATTTAAAATTTGCGACAGAAAAAAATTATTTTTTTGAAAAATTTACTATAGAAAAGGCAATCCTCGGCGTAGTTAAAATTTGCGACAGTAAAAAATTATTTTTTGAAAAATTCACTATTGAAAAGGCAATCCTCGGTATATTTAAAATTTGCGACAGTAAAAAATTATTTTTTGACAAATTCACTATAGAAAAGGCAATCGTCGGCGCATTTAAAATTTGCGACAGTAAAAAATATTATTTTGACCAATTCACTATAGAAAAGGTAATCCTCGGCGTATTTAAAATTTGCGACAGTAAAAAATTATTTTTTGAAAAATTTACTATAGAAAAGGCAATCCTCGGCGTATTTAAAATTTGCGACAGCAAAAAATAATTTTTTGAAAAATTCACTATAGAAAAGGCAATCATCGGTATATTTAAAATTTGCCACTGTAAAAATTTATTTTTTGACAAATTCACTATAGAAAAGGCAATACCCGGCGTATTAAAAATTTGCGACCGTAAAAAATAATTTTTTGAGAAATTTACTATAGAAAAGGCAATCCTCAGCGTATTTAAAATTTGCGACAGAAAAAAATTATTTTTTTGAAAAATTTACTATAGATAAGGCAATCCTCGGCGTTGTTAAAATTTGCGACAGCACAAAATATTTTTTTGAAAAATTCACTATAGAAAATTAAATCCTCGGTATATTTAAAATTTGCGACAGAAAAAAATTATTTTTTGACAAATTCACTATAGAAAAGGCAATCCTTGGCGTATTTAAAATTTGCGACAGTAAAAAATATTATTTTGACAAATTCACTATAGAAAAGGCAATCCTCGGCGTATTTAAAATTTGCGACAGTAAAAAATTATTTTTTGAAAAATTTACTATAGAAAAGGAAATCCTCGGCGTATTTAAAATTTGCGACAGCAAAAAATAATTTTTTGAAAAATTCACTATAGAAAAGGCAAACCTCGGTATATTTAAAATTTGCGACAGTAAAAAATTATTTTTTGACAAATTCACTATAGAAAAGGCAATCGTCGGCGCGTTTAAAATTTGCGACAGTAAAAAATATTATTTTGACCAATTCACTATAGAAAAGGCAATCCTCGGTATATTTAAAATTTGCGACAGTAAAAAATAATTTTTTGAAAAATTTACTAGAGAAAAGGCAATACTCGCCGTGTTTAAAATTTTCGACAGCAAAAAAATAATTTTTTGAAAAATTCACTATAGAAAATTAAATCCTTGGTATATTTAAAATTTGCTACAGTAAAAAATTATTTTTTGACAAATTCACTATAGAAAAGGCAATCCTCGACGAATTTAAAATTTCCGACAGTAAAAAATTATTTTTTGACAAATTCACTATAGAAAAGGCAATCCTCGGCGGATTTAAAATTTGCGACAGTAAAAAATATTATTTTGACCAATTCACTATAGAAAAGGCAATCCGCGCCGTATTTAAAATTTGCGACAGTAAAAAATAATTTTTTGAAAAATTTACTACAGAAAAGGCAATCCTCGGCGTATTTAAAATTTGCGATAGCAAAAAATAATTTTTTGAGAAATTTACTACAGAAAAGGCAATCCTCGGTATATTTAAAATTTGCGACAGTAAAAAATTATTTTTTGACAAATTCACTATAGAAAAGGCAATCCTCGGCGCATTTAAAATTTGCGACAGTAAAAAATATTATTTTGACCAATTCGCTATAGAAAAGGCAATCCTCGGCGTATTTAAAATTTGCGACAGTAAAAAATTATTTTTTGAAAAATTTACTATAGAAAAGGTAATACTCGCCGTGTTTAAAATTTTCGACCCCAAAAACTAATTTTTTGAAAAATTCACTATAGAAAATTAAATCTTTGGTATACTTAAAATTTGCTACAGTAAAAAATTATTTTTTGAAAAATTCACTATAGAAAATTAAATCCTCGGTATATTTAAAATTTGCGACAGTAAAAAATAATTTTTTGAAAAATTTACTATAGAAAAGGCAATACTCGCCGTGTTTAAAATTTTCGACAGCAAAAAATAATTTTTTGAAAAATTCACTATAGAAAATTAAATCCTTGGTATATTTAAAATTTGCTACAGTAAAAAATTATTTTTTGACAAATTCACTATAGAAAAGGCAATCCTCGACGAATTTAAAATTTGCGACAGTACAAAATTATTTTTTGACAAATTCACTATAGAAAAGGCAATCCTCGGCGTATTTAAAATTTGCGACAGTAAAAATTATTTTTTGGCAAATTCACTATAGAAAAGGCAATCCTCGGGGTATTTAAAATTTTCGACAGTAAAAAATTATTTTTTGACAAATTCACCATAGAAAAGGTAATCCTCGGCGTATTTAAAATTTGTGACTGTAAAAAATAATTTATTGAAAATTTTACTATAGAAAAGGCAATCCTCGGCGTATTTAAAATTTGCGACAGTAAAAAATAATTTTTTTAAAAATTCACTATAGAAAAGGCAATCCTCGGTATATTTAAAATTTGCGACATTAAAAAATTATTTTTTGACAAATTCACTATAGAAAAGGCAATTCTCGGCGTATTTAAAATTTTCGACAGTAAAAAATTATTTTTTGACAAATTCGCTATAGAAAAGGCAATCCCCGGCGTATTTAAAATTTGCGACCGTAAAAAATAATTTCTTGAAAAATTTACTATAGAAAAGGCAATCCTCGGCATATTTAAAATTTGCGACAGTAAAAATTATTTTTTGAAAAATTTAGTATACAAAAGGCAATCGTCGGCGTATTTAAAATTTGCGACAGCAAAATATAATTTTTTGAAAAATTCACTATAGAAAAGGCAACCACCGGTATATTTAAAATTTGGCACTGTAAACATTTATTTTTTGAAAAATTCACTATAGAAAAGGCAATCCTCGGGGTATTTAAAATTTTCGACAGTAAAAAATTATTTTTTGACAAATTCACCATAGAAAAGGTAATCATCGGCGTATTTAAAATTTGTGACTGTAAAAAATAATTTATTGAAAATTTTACTATAGAAAAGGCAATACTCGGCGTATTTAAAATTTGCGACAGTAAAAAATTATTTTTTGAAAAATTTACTATAGAAAAGGCAATACTCGCCGTGTTTAAAATTTTCGACACCAAAAAATAATTTTTTGAAAAATTCACTATAGAAAATTAAATTTTTGGTATATTTAAAATTTGCTACAGTAAAAATTATTTTTTGAAAAATTCACTATAGAAAAGGCAATCCTCGGTATTATTAAAATTTGCGACAGTAAAAAATTATTTTTTGACAAATTCACTATAGAAAAGGCAATCGTCGGCGCATTTAAAATTTGCGACAGTAAAAAATATTATTTTGACCAATTCACAATAGAAAAGGCAATCCTCGGTATATTTAAAATTTGCGACAGTAAAAAATAATTTTTTGAAAAATTTACTATAGAAAAGGCAATACTCGCCGTGTTTAAAATTTTCGACAGCAAAAAAATAATTTTTTGAAAAATTCACTATAGAAAACTAAATCCTTGGTATATTTAAAATTTGCTACAGTAAAAAATTATTTTTTGACAAATTCACTATAGAAAAGGCAATCCTCGACGAATTTAAAATTTGCGACAGTAAAAAATTATTTCTTGACAAATTCACTATAGAAAAGGCAATCCTCGGCGCATTTAAAATTTGCGACAGTAAAAAATATTATTTTGACCAATTCACTATAGAAAAGGCAATCCGCGCCGTATTTAAAATTTGCGACAGTAAAAAATAATTTTTTGAAAAATTTACTACAGAAAAGGCAATCCTCGGCGTATTTCAAATTTGCGATAGCAAAAAATAATTTTTTGAGAAATTTACTACAGAAAAGGCAATCCTCAGCGTATTTAAAATTTGCGACAGAAAAAAATTATTTTTTTGAAAAATTTACTATAGAAAAGGCAATCCTCGGCGTTGTTAAAATTTGCGACAGTAAATAATTATTTTTTGAAAAATTCACTATAGAAAAGGCAATCCTCGGTATATTTAAAATTTGCGACAGTAAAAAATTATTTTTTGACAAATTCACTATAGAAAAGGCAATCCTCGGCGCATTTAAAATTTGCGACAGTAAAAAATATTATTTTGACCAATTCGCTATAGGAAAGGCAATCCTCGGCGTATTTAAAATTTGCGACAGTAAAAAATTATTTTTTGAAAAATTTACTATAGAAAAGGCAATACTCGCCGTGTTTAAAATTTTCGACACCAAAAACTAATTTTTTGAAAAATTCACTATAGAAAATTAAATCTTTGGTATATTTAAAATTTGCTACAGTAAAAAATTATTTTTTGAAAAATTCACTATAGAAAATGCAATCCTCGGTATATTTAAAATTTGCGACAGTAAAAAATAATTTTTTGAAAAATTTACTATAGAAAAGGCAATACTCGCCGTGTTTAAAATTTTCGACAGGAAAAAATAATTTTTTGAAAAATTCACTATAGAAAATTAAATCCTTGGTATTTTTAAAATTTGCTACAGTAAAAAATTATTTTTTGACAAATTCACTATAGAAAAGGCAATCCTCGACGAATTTAAAATTTGCGACAGTAAAAAATTATTTTTTGACAAATTCACTATAGAAAAGGCAATCCTCGGCGTATTTAAAATTTGCGACAGTACAAATTATTTTTTGGCAAATTCACTATAGAAAAGGCAATCCTCGGGGTATTTAAAATTTTCGACAGTAAAAAATTATTTTTTGACAAATTCACCATAGAAAAGGTAATCCTCGGCGTACTTAAAATTTGTGACTGTAAAAAATAATTTATTGAAAATTTTACTATAGAAAAGGCAATCCTCGGCGTATTTAAAATTTGCGACAGTAAAAAATAATTTTTTGAAAAATTCACTATAGAAAAGGCAATCCTCGGTATATTTAAAATTTGCGACATTAAATAATTATTTTTTGACAAATTCACTATAGAAAAGTCAATCCTCGACGAATTTAAAATTTGCGACAGTAAAAAATTATTTTTTGACAAATTCACTATAGAAAAGGCAATCCCCGGCGTATTTAAAATTTGCGACCGTAAAAAATAATTTCTTGAAAAATTTACTATAGAAAAGGCAATCCTCGGCGTATTTAAAATTTGCGACAGTAAAAAACAATTTTTTGAAAAATTCACTATAGAAAGGCAATCCTCGGTATATTTAAAATTTGCGACATTAAAAAATTTTTTTTTTGACAACATCACTATAGAAAAGGCAATCCTCGACGAATTTAAAATTTGCGACAGTAAAAAATTATTTTTTGACAAATTCACTATAGAAAAGGCAATTCTCGGCGTATTTAAAATTTTCGACAGTAAAAAATTATTTTTTGACAAATTCGCTATAGAAAAGGCAATCCCCGGCGTATTTAAAATTTGCGACCGTAAAAAATAATTTCTTGAAAAATTTACTATAGAAAAGGCAATCCTCGGCATATTTAAAATTTGCGACAGTAAAAATTATTTTTTGAAAAATTTACTATACAAAAGGCAATCCTCGGCGTATTTAAAATTTGCGACAGCAAAATACAATTTTTTGAAAAATTCACTATAGAAAAGGCAACCATCGGTATATTTAAAATTTCCCACTGTAAAAATTTATTTTTTGAAAAATTCACTATAGAAAATGCAATACTCGGCGTATTAAAAATTTGCGACCGTAAAAAATAATTTTTTGAGAAATTTACTACAGAAAAGGCAATCCTCAGCGTATTTAAAATTTGCGACAGAAAAAAATTATTTTTTTGAAAAATTTACTATAGAAAAGGCAATCCTCGGCGTTGTTAAAATTTGCGACAGTAAAAAATTATTTTTTGAAAAATTCACTATAGAAAAGGCAATCCTCGGTATATTTAAAATTTGCGACAGAAAAAATTATTTTTTGACAAATTCACTATAGAAAAGGCAATCCTCGACGAATTTAAAATTTGCGACAGTAAAAAATATTATTTTGACAAATTCACTATAGAAAAGGCAATCCTCGGTATGTTTAAAATTTGCGACAGTAAAAAATTATTTTTTGACAAATTCACTATAGAAAAGGCAATCCTCGGCGTATTTAAAATTTTCGACAGTAAAAAATTATTTTTTGACACATTCGCTATAGAAAAGGCAATCCCCGGCGTATTTAAAATTTGCGACCGTAAAAAATAATTTCTTGAAAAATTTTCTATAGAAAAGGCAATCCTCGGCATATTTAAAATTTCCGACAGTAAAAATTATTTTTTGAAAAATTTACTATACAAAAGGCAATCCTCGGCGTATTTAAAATTTGCGACAGCAAAAAATAATTTTTTGAAAAATTCACTATAGAAAAGGCAATCATCAGTATATTTAAAATTTGCCACTGTAAAATTTTATTTTTTGACAAATTCACTATAGAAAAGGTAATACTCGGCGTATTTAAAATTTGTGACTGTAAAAAATAATTTATTGAAAATTTTACTATAGAAAAGGCAATCCTCGGCGTATTTAAAATTTGCGACAGTAAAAAATAATTTTTTGAAAAATTCACTATAGAAGAGGCAATCCTCGGCATATTTAAAATTTGCGACAGTAAAAATTATATTTTGAAAAATTTACTATACAAAAGGCAATCCTCGGCGTATTTAAAATTTGCGACAGCAAAAAATAATTTTTTGAAAAATTCACTATAGAAAATTAAATCCTTGGTATTTTTAAAATTTGCTACAGTAAAAAATTATTTTTTGACAAATTCACTATAGAAAAGGCAATCCTCGACGAATTTAAAATTTGCGACAGTAAAAAATTATTTTTTGACAAATTCACTATAGAAAAGGCAATCCTCGGCGTATTTAAAATTTGCGACAGTACAAATTATTTTTTGGCAAATTCACTATAGAAAAGGCAATCCTCGGGGTATTTAAAATTTTCGACAGTAAAAAATTATTTTCTGACAAATTCACCATAGAAAAGGTAATCCTCGGCGTACTTAAAATTTGTGACTGTAAAAAATAATTTATTGAAAATTTTACTATAGAAAAGGCAATCCTCGGCGTATTTAAAATTTGCGACAGTAAAAAATAATTTTTTGAAAAATTCACTATAGAAAAGGCAATCCTCGGTATATTTAAAATTTGCGACATTAAAAAATTATTTTTTGACAAATTCACTATAGAAAAGTCAATCCTCGACGAATTTAAAATTTGCGACAGTAAAAAATTATTTTTGGACAAATTCACTATAGAAAAGGCAATCCCCGGCGTATTTAAAATTTGCGACCGTAAAAAATAATTTCTTGAAAAATTTACTATAGAAAAGGCAATCCTCGGCGTATTTAAAATTTGCGACAGTAAAAAACAATTTTTTGAAAAATTCACTATAGAAAGGCAATCCTCGGTATATTTAAAATTTGCGACATTAAACAATTTTTTTTTTGACAACATCACTATAGAAAAGGCAATCCTCGACGAATTTAAAATTTGCGACAGTAAAAAATTATTTTTTGACAAATTCACTATAGAAAAGGCAATTCTCGGCGTATTTAAAATTTTCGACAGTAAAAAATTATTTTTTGACAAATTCGCTATAGAAAAGGCAATCCCCGGCGTATTTAAAATTTGCGACCGTAAAAAATAATTTCTTGAAAAATTTACTATAGAAAAGGCAATCCTCGGCATATTTAAAATTTGCGACAGTAAAAATTATTTTTTGAAAAATTTACTATACAAAAGGCAATCCTCGGCGTATTTAAAATTTGCGACAGCAAAATACAATTTTTTGAAAAATTCACTATAGAAAAGGCAACCATCGGTATATTTAAAATTTCCCACTGTAAAAATTTATTTTTTGAAAAATTCACTATAGAAAAGGCAATACTCGGCGTATTAAAAATTTGCGACCGTAAAAAATAATTTTTTGAGAAATTTACTACAGAAAAGGCAATCCTCAGCGTATTTAAAATTTGCGACAGAAAAAAATTATTTTTTTGAAAAATTTACTATAGAAAAGGCAATCCTCGGCGTTGTTAAAATTTGCGACAGTAAAAAATTATTTTTTGAAAAATTCACTATAGAAAAGGCAATCCTCGGTATATTTAAAATTTGCGACAGAAAAAATTATTTTTTGACAAATTCACTATAGAAAAGGCAATCCTCGACGAATTTAAAATTTGCGACAGTAAAAAATATTATTTTGACAAATTCACTATAGAAAAGGCAATCCTCGGTATGTTTAAAATTTGCGACAGTAAAAAATTATTTTTTGACAAATTCACTATAGAAAAGGCAATCCTCGGCGTATTTAAAATTTTCGACAGTAAAAAATTATTTTTTGACAAATTCGCTATAGAAAAGGCAATCCCCGGCGTATTTAAAATTTGCGACCGTAAAAAATAATTTCTTGAAAAATTTTCTATAGAAAAGGCAATCCTCGGCATATTTAAAATTTCCGACAGTAAAAATTATTTTTTGAAAAATTTACTATACAAAAGGCAATCCTCGGCGTATTTAAAATTTGCGACAGCAAAAAATAATTTTTTGAAAAATTCACTATAGAAAAGGCAATCATCAGTATATTTAAAATTTGCCACTGTAAAATTTTATTTTTTGACAAATTCACTATAGAAAAGGTAATATTCGGCGTATTTAAAATTTGTGACTGTAAAAAATAATTTATTGAAAATTTTACTATAGAAAAGGCAATCCTCGGCGTATTTAAAATTTGCGACTGTAAAAAATAATTTTTTGAAAAATTCACTATAGAAGAGGCAATCCTCGGCATATTTAAAATTTGCGACAGTAAAAATTATATTTTGAAAAATTTACTATACAAAAGGCAATCCTCGGCGTATTTAAAATTTGCGACAGCAAAAAATAATTTTTTGAAAATTTCACTATAGAAAAGGCAATCATCGGTATATTTAAAATTTGCCACTCTAAAATTTTATTTTTTGACAAATTCACTATAGAAAAGGCAACACTCGGCGTATTTAAAATTTGTGACTGTAAAAAATAATTTATTGAAAATTTTACTATACAAAAGGCAATCCTCGGCGTATTTAAAATTTGCGACAGCAAAAAATAATTTTTTGAAAAATTCACTATAGAAAAGGCAATCATCGGTATATTTAAAATTTGCCACTGTAAAATTTTATTTTTTGACAAATTCACTATAGAAAAGGCAATCCTCGACGAATTTAAAATTTGCGACAGTAAAAAATTATTTTTTGAAAAATTCACTATAGAAAAGGCAATCCTCGGTATATTTAAAATTTGCGACAGTAAAAAATTATTTTTTGACAAATTCACTATAGAAAAGGCAATCCTCGGCGCATTTAAAATTTGCGACAGTAAAAAATATTATTTTGACCAATTCGCTATAGAAAAGGCAATCCTCGGCGTATTTAAAATTTGCGACAGTAAAAAATTATTTTTTGAAAAATTTACTATAGAAAAGGCAATACTCGCCGTGTTTAAAATTTTCGACACCAAAAACTAATTTTTTGAAAAATTCACTATAGAAAATTAAATCTTTGGTATATTTAAAATTTGCTACAGTAAAAAATTATTTTTTGAAAAATTCACTATAGAAAAGGCAATCCTCGGTATATTTAAAAATTTGCGACAGTAAAAAATAATTTTTGAAAAATTTACTATAGAAAAGGCAATACTCGCCGTGTTTAAAATTTTCGACAGCAAAAAATAATTTTTTGAAAAATTCACTATAGAAAATTAAATCCTTGGTATTTTTAAAATTTGCTACAGTAAAAAATTATTTTTTGACAAATTCACTATAGAAAAGGCAATCCTCGACGAATTTAAAATTTGCGACAGTAAAAAATAATTTTTGAAAAAATTTACTATAGAAAAGGCAATACTCGCCGTGTTTAAAATTTTCGACAGCAAAAAATAATTTTTTGAAAAATTCACTATAGAAAATTAAATCTTTGGTATATTTAAAATTTGCTACAGTAAAAAATTATTTTTTGAAAAATTCACTATAGAAAAGGCAATCCTCGGTATATTTAAAATTTGCGACAGTAAAAAATAATTTTTGAAAAATTTACTATAGAAAAGGCAATACTCGCCGTGTTTAAAATTTTCGACAGCAAAAAATAATTTTTTGAAAAATTCACTATAGAAAATTAAATCTTTGGTATATTTAAAATTTGCTACAGTAAAAAATTATTTCTTGAAAAATTTACTATAGAAAAGGCAATCCTCGGCATATTTAAAATTTGCGACAGTAAAAATTATTTTTTGAAAAATTTACATACAAAAGGCAATCCTCGGCGTATTTAAAATTTGCGACAGCAAAATATGATTTTTTGAAAAATTCACTATAGAATAGGCAATCATCGGTATATTTAAAATTTGACACTGTAAAAATTTATTTTTTGACAAACTCACTATAGAAAAGGCAATACTCGGCGTATTAAAAATTTGCGACCGTAAAAAATAATTTTTTGAGAAATTTACTACAGAAAAGGCAATCCTCAGCGTATTGAAAATTTGCGACAGTAAAAAATATTATTTTGACAAATTCACTATAGAAAAGGCAATCCTCGGCGTATATAAAATTTTCGACAGTAAAAAATTATTTTTTGACAAATTCGCTATAGAAAAGGCAATCCCCGGCGTATTTTAAATTTGCGACCGTAAAAAATAATTTGTTGAAAAATTTACTATAGAAAAGGCAATCCTCGGAGTATTTAAAATTTGCGACAGTAAAAAATAATTTTTTGAAAAATTCACTATAGAAAAGGCAATCCTCGGTATATTTAAAATTTGCGACATCAAAAAATTATTTTCTGACAAATTCACTATAGAAAAGGCAATCCTCGACGAATTTAACATTTGCGACAGTAAAAAATTATTTTTTGACAAATTCACCATAGAAAAGGTAATCCTCGGCGTATTTAAAATTTGTGACTGTAAAAAATAATTTATTGAAAATTTTACTATAGAAAAGGCAATCCTCGGCGTATTTAAAATTTGCGACAGTAAAAAATAATTTTTTGAAAAATTCACTATAGAAAAGGCAATCCTCGGTATATTTAAAATTTGCGACATTAAAAAATTATTTTTTGACAAATTCACTATAGAAAAGGCAATCCTCGACGAATTTAAAATTTGCGACAGTAAAAAATTATTTTTTGACAAATTCACTATAGAAAAGGCAATCCCCGGCGTATTGAAAATTTGCGACAGTAAAAAATATTATTTTGACAAATTCACTATAGAAAAGGCAATCCTCGGCGTATTTAAAATTTTCGACAGTAAAAAATTATTTTTTGACAAATTCGCTATAGAAAAGGCAATCCCCGGCGTATTTTAAATTTGCGACCGTAAAAAATAATTTGTTGAAAAATTTACTATAGAAAAGGCAATCCTCGGAGTATTTAAAATTTGCGACAGTAAAAAATAATTTTTTGAAAAATTCACTATAGAAAAGGCAATCCTCGGTATATTTAAAATTTGCGACATCAAAAAATTATTTTCTGACATATTCACTATAGAAAAGGCAATCCTCGACGAATTTAACATTTGCGACAGTAAAAAATTATTTTTTGACAAATTCACCATAGAAAAGGTAATCCTCGGCGTATTTAAAATTTGTGACTGTAAAAAATAATTTATTGAAAATTTTACTATAGAAAAGGCAATCCTCGGCGTATTTAAAATTTGCGACAGTAAAAAATAATTTTTTGAAAAATTCGCTATAGAAAAGGCAATCCTCGGTATATTTAAAATTTGCGACATTAAAAAATTATTTTCTGACAAATTCACTATAGAAAAGGCAATCCTCGACGAATTTAAAATTTGCGACAGTAAAAAATTATTTTTTGAAAAATTTACTATAGAAAAGGCAATACTCGCCGTGTTTAAAATTTTCGACACCAAAAAATAATTTTTTGAAAAATTCACTATAGAAAATTAAATCCTTGGTATATTTAAAATTTGCTAAAGTAAAAAATTATTTTTTGACAAATTCACTATAGAAAAGGCAATCCTCGGTATATTTAAAATTTGCGACAGGAAAAAATTATTTTTTGACAAATTCACTATAGAAAAGGCAATCCTCGGCGTATTTAAAATTTTCGACAGTAAAAAATTATTTTTTGACAAATTCGCTATAGAAAATTAAATCTTTGGTATATTTAAAATTTGCTACAGTAAAAAATTATTTGTTGAAAAATTAACTATAGAAAAGGCAATCCTCGGCATATTTAAAATTTGCGACAGTAAAAATTATTTTTTGAAAAATTTACATACAAAAGGCAATCCTCGGCGTATTTAAAATTTGCGACAGCAAAATATAATTTTTTGAAAAATTCACTATAGAAAAGGCAATCATCGGTATATTTAAAATTTGACACTGTAAAAATTTATTTTTTGACAAACTCACTATAGAAAAGGCAATACTCGGCGTATTAAAAATTTGCGACCGTAAAAAATAATTTTTTGAGAAATTTACTACAGAAAAGGCAATCCTCAGCGTATTGAAAATTTGCGACAGTAAAAAATATTATTTTGACAAATTCACTATAGAAAAGGCAATCCTCGGCGTATTTAAAATTTTCGACAGTAAAAAATTATTTTTTGACAAATTCGCTATAGAAAAGGCAATCCCCGGCGTATTTTAAATTTGCGACCGTAAAAAATAATTTGTTGAAAAATTTACTATAGAAAAGGCAATCCTCGGAGTATTTAAAATTTTCGACAGTAAAAAATAATTTTTTGAAAAATTCACTATAGAAAAGGCAATCCTCGGTATATTTAAAATTTGCGACATCAAAAAATTATTTTCTGACAAATTCACTATAGAAAAGGCAATCCTCGACGAATTTAACATTTGCGACAGTAAAAAATTATTTTTTGACAAATTCACCATAGAAAAGGTAATCCTCGGCGTATTTAAAATTTGTGACTGTAAAAAATAATTTATTGAAAATTTTACTATAGAAAAGGCAATCCTCGGCGTATTTAAAATTTGCGACAGTAAAAAATAATTTTTTTAAAAATTCGCTATAGAAAAGGCAATCCTCGGTATATTTAAAATTTGCGACATTAAAAAATTATTTTCTGACAAATTCACTATAGAAAAGGCAATCCTCGACGAATTTAAAATTTGCGACAGTAAAAAATTATTTTTTGAAAAATTTACTATAGAAAAGGCAATACTCGCCGTGTTTAAAATTTTCGACACCAAAAAATAATTTTTTGAAAAATTCACTATAGAAAATTAAATCCTTGGTATATTTAAAATTTGCTAAAGTAAAAAATTATTTTTTGACAAATTCACTATAGAAAAGGCAATCCTCGGTATATTTAAAATTTGCGACAGGAAAAAATTATTTTTTGACAAATTCACTATAGAAAAGGCAATCCTCGGCGTATTTAAAATTTTCGACAGTAAAAAATTATTTTTTGACAAATTCGCTATAGAAAATTAAATCTTTGGTATATTTAAAATTTGCTACAGTAAAAAATTATTTGTTGAAAAATTAACTATAGAAAAGGCAATCCTCGGCATATTTAAAATTTGCGACAGTAAAAATTATTTTTTGAAAAATTTACATACAAAAGGCAATCCTCGGCGTATTTAAAATTTGCGACAGCAAAATATAATTTTTTGAAAAATTCACTATAGAAAAGGCAATCATCGGTATATTTAAAATTTGACACTGTAAAAATTTATTTTTTGACAAACTCACTATAGAAAAGGCAATACTCGGCGTATTAAAAATTTGCGACCGTAAAAAATAATTTTTTGAGAAATTTACTACAGAAAAGGCAATCCTCAGCGTATTGAAAATTTGCGACAGTAAAAAATATTATTTTGACAAATTCACTATAGAAAAGGCAATCCTCGGCGTATTTAAAATTTTCGACAGTAAAAAATTATTTTTTGACAAATTCGCTATAGAAAAGGCAATCCCCGGCGTATTTTAAATTTGCGACCGTAAAAAATAATTTGTTGAAAAATTTACTATAGAAAAGGCAATCCTCGGAGTATTTAAAATTTGCGACAGTAAAAAATAATTTTTTGAAAAATTCACTATAGAAAAGGCAATCCTCGGTATATTTAAAATTTGCGACATCAAAAAATTATTTTCTGACAAATTCACTATAGAAAAGGCAATCCTCGACGAATTTAACATTTGCGACAGTAAAAAATTATTTTTTGACAAATTCACCATAGAAAAGGTAATCCTCGGCGTATTTAAAATTTGTAACTGTAAAAAATAATTTATTGAAAATTTTACTATAGAAAAGGCAATCCTCGGCGTATTTAAAATTTGCGACAGTAAAAAATAATTTTTTGAAAAATTCACTATAGAAAAGGCAATCCTCGGTATATTTAAAATTTGCGACATTAAAAAATTATTTTTTGACAAATTCACTATGGAAAAGGCAATCCTCGACGAATTTAAAATTTGCGACAGTAAAAAATTATTTTTTGACAAATTCACTATAGAAAAGGCAATCCCCGGCGTATTGAAAATATGCGACAGTAAAAAATATTATTTTGACAAATTCACTATAGAAAAGGCAATCCTCGGCGTATTTAAAATTTTCGACAGTAAAAAATTATTTTTTGACAAATTCGCTATAGAAAAGGCAATCCCCGGCGTATTTTAAATTTGCGACCGTAAAAAATAATTTGTTGAAAAATTTACTATAGAAAAGGCAATCCTCGGAGTATTTAAAATTTGCGACAGTAAAAAATAATTTTTTGAAAAATTCACTATAGAAAAGGCAATCCTCGGTATATTTAAAATTTGCGACATCAAAAAATTATTTTCTGACAAATTCACTATAGAAAAGGCAATCCTCGACGAATTTAACATTTGCGACAGTAAAAAATTATTTTTTGACAAATTCACCATAGAAAAGGTAATCCTCGGCGTATTTAAAATTTGTGACTGTAAAAAATAATTTATTGAAAATTTTACTATAGAAAAGGCAATCCTCGGCGTATTTAAAATTTGCGACAGTAAAAAATAATTTTTTGAAAAATTCGCTATAGAAAAGGCAATCCTCGGTATATTTAAAATTTGCGACATTAAAAAATTATTTTCTGACAAATTCACTATAGAAAAGGCAATCCTCGACGAATTTAAAATTTGCGACAGTAAAAAATTATTTTTTGAAAAATTTACTATAGAAAAGGCAATACTCGCCGTGTTTAAAATTTTCGACACCAAAAAATAATTTTTTGAAAAATTCACTATAGAAAATTAAATCCTTGGTATATTTAAAATTTGCTAAAGTAAAAAATTATTTTTTGACAAATTCACTATAGAAAAGGCAATCCTCGGTATATTTAAAATTTGCGACAGGAAAAAATTATTTTTTGACAAATTCACTATAGAAAAGGCAATCCTCGGCGTATTTAAAATTTTCGACAGTAAAAAATTATTTTTTGACAAATTCGCTATAGAAAAGGCAATCCCCGGCGTATTTAAAATTTGCGACCGTAAAAAATAATTTCTTGAAAAATTTACTATAGAAAAGGCAATCCTCGGCATATTTAAAATTTGCGACAGTAAAAATTATTTTTTGAAAAATTTACATACAAAAGGCAATCCTCGGCGTATTTAAAATTTGCGACAGCAAAATATAATTTTTTGAAAAATTCACTATAGAAAAGGCAATCATCGGTATATTTAAAATTTGCCACTGTAAAAATTTATTTTTTGACAAACTCACTATAGAAAAGGCAATACTCGGCGTATTAAAAATTTGCGACCGTAAAAAATAATTTTTTGAGAAATTTACTACAGAAAAGGCAATCCTCAGCGTATTTAAAATTTGCGACAGAAAAAAATTATTTTTTTGAAAAATTTACTATAGAAAAGGCAATCCTGGGCGTAGTTAAAATTTGCGACAGTAAAAAATTATTTTTTGAAAAATTCACTATAGAAAAGGCAATCCTCGGTAGATTTAAAATTTGCGACAGTAAAAAAGTATTTTTTGACAAATTCACTATAGAAAAGGCAATCGTCGGCGCATTTAAAATTTGCGACAGTAAAAAATTATTTTTTGACAAATTCACTATAGAAAAGGCAATCCCCGGCGTATTTAAAATTTGCGACCGTAAAAAATAATTTCTTGAAAAATTTACTATAGAAAAGGCAATCCTCGGCATATTTAAAATTTGCGACAGTAAAAATTATTTTTTGAAAAATTTACTATACAAAAGGCAATCCTCGGCGTATTTAAAATTTGCGACAACAAAATATAATTTTTTGGAAAATTCACTATAGAAAAGGCAATCCTCGGTATGCTTAAAATTTGCGACAGTAAAAAATTATTTTTTGACAAATTCACTATAGAAAAGGCAATTCTCGGGTATTTAAAATTTTCGACAGTAAAAAATTATTTTTTGACAAATTCGCTATAGAAAAGGCAATCCCCGGCGTATTTAAAATTTGCGACCGTAAAAGATAATTTCTTGAAAAATTTAATATAGAAAAGGCAATCCTCGGCATATTTAAAATTTGCGACAGTAAAAATTATTTTTTGAAAAATTTACTATACAAAAGGCAATCCTCGGCGTATTTAAAATTTGCGACAGCAAAATATAATTTTTTGAAAAATTCACTATAGAAAAGGCAATCATCGGTATATTTAAAATTTGCCACTGTAAAAATTTATTTTTTGACAAACTCACTATAGAAAAGGCAATACTCGGCGTATTAAAAATTTGCGACCGTAAAAAATAATTTTTTGAGAAATTTACTACAGAAAAGGCAATCCTCAGCGTATTGAAAATTTGCGACAGTAAAAAATATTATTTTGACAAATTCACTATAGAAAAGGCAATCCTCGGCGTATTTAAAATTTTCGACAGTAAAAAATTATTTTTTGACAAATTCGCTATAGAAAAGGCAATCCCCGGCGTATTTTAAATTTGCGACCGTAAAAAATAATTTGTTGAAAAATTTACTATAGAAAAGGCAATCCTCGGAGTATTTAAAATTTGCGACAGTAAAAAATAATTTTTTGAAAAATTCACTATAGAAAAGGCAATCCTCGGTATATTTAAAATTTGCGACATCAAAAAATTATTTTCTGACAAATTCACTATAGAAAAGGCAATCCTCGACGAATTTAACATTTGCGACAGTAAAAAATTATTTTTTGACAAATTCACCATAGAAAAGGTAATCCTCGGCGTATTTAAAATTTATGACTGTAAAAAATAATTTATTGAAAATTTTACTATAGAAAAGGCAATCCTCGGCGTATTTAAAATTTGCGACAGTAAAAAATAATTTTTTGAAAAATTCACTATAGAAAAGGCAATCCTCGGTATATTTAAAATTTGCGACATTAAAAAATTATTTTTTGACAAATTCACTATAGAAAAGGCAATCCTCGACGAATTTAAAATTTGCGACAGTAAAAAATTATTTTTTGACAAATTCACTATAGAAAAGGCAATCCCCGGCGTATTGAAAATTTGCGACAGTAAAAAATATTATTTTGACAAATTCACTATAGAAAAGGCAATCCTCGGCGTATTTAAAATTTTCGACAGTAAAAAATTATTTTTTGACAAATTCGCTATAGAAAAGGCAATCCCCGGCGTATTTTAAATTTGCGACCGTAAAAAATAATTTGTTGAAAAATTTACTATAGAAAAGGCAATCCTCGGAGTATTTAAAATTTGCGACAGTAAAAAATAATTTTTTGAAAAATTCACTATAGAAAAGGCAATCCTCGGTATATTTAAAATTTGCGACATCAAAAAATTATTTTCTGACAAATTCACTATAGAAAAGGCAATCCTCGACGAATTTAACATTTGCGACAGTAAAAAATTATTTTTTGACAAATTCACCATAGAAAAGGTAATCCTCGGCGTATTTAAAATTTGTGACTGTAAAAAATAATTTATTGAAAATTTTACTATAGAAAAGGCAATCCTCGGCGTATTTAAAATTTGCGACAGTAAAAAATAATTTTTTGAAAAATTCGCTATAGAAAAGGCAATCCTCGGTATATTTAAAATTTGCGACATTAAAAAATTATTTTCTGACAAATTCACTATAGAAAAGGCAATCCTCGACGAATTTAAAATTTGCGACAGTAAAAAATTATTTTTTGAAAAATTTACTATAGAAAAGGCAATACTCGCCGTGTTTAAAATTTTCGACACCAAAAAATAATTTTTTGAAAAATTCACTATAGAAAATTAAATCCTTGGTATATTTAAAATTTGCTAAAGTAAAAAATTATTTTTTGACAAATTCACTATAGAAAAGGCAATCCTCGGTATATTTAAAATTTGCGACAGGAAAAAATTATTTTTTGACAAATTCACTATAGAAAAGGCAATCCTCGGCGTATTTAAAATTTTCGACAGTAAAAAATTATTTTTTGACAAATTCGCTATAGAAAATTAAATCTTTGGTATATTTAAAATTTGCTACAGTAAAAAATTATTTGTTGAAAAATTAACTATAGAAAAGGCAATCCTCGGCATATTTAAAATTTGCGACAGTAAAAATTATTTTTTGAAAAATTTACATACAAAAGGCAATCCTCGGCGTATTTAAAATTTGCGACAGCAAAATATAATTTTTTGAAAAATTCACTATAGAAAAGGCAATCATCGGTATATTTAAAATTTGACACTGTAAAAATTTATTTTTTGACAAACTCACTATAGAAAAGGCAATACTCGGCGTATTAAAAATTTGCGACCGTAAAAAATAATTTTTTGAGAAATTTACTACAGAAAAGGCAATCCTCAGCGTATTGAAAATTTGCGACAGTAAAAAATATTATTTTGACAAATTCACTATAGAAAAGGCAATCCTCGGCGTATTTAAAATTTTCGACAGTAAAAAATTATTTTTTGACAAATTCGCTATAGAAAAGGCAATCCCCGGCGTATTTTAAATTTGCGACCGTAAAAAATAATTTGTTGAAAAATTTACTATAGAAAAGGCAATCCTCGGAGTATTTAAAATTTGCGACAGTAAAAAATAATTTTTTGAAAAATTCACTATAGAAAAGGCAATCCTCGGTATATTTAAAATTTGCGACATCAAAAAATTATTTTCTGACAAATTCACTATAGAAAAGGCAATCCTCGACGAATTTAACATTTGCGACAGTAAAAAATTATTTTTTGACAAATTCACCATAGAAAAGGTAATCCTCGGCGTATTTAAAATTTGTAACTGTAAAAAATAATTTATTGAAAATTTTACTATAGAAAAGGCAATCCTCGGCGTATTTAAAATTTGCGACAGTAAAAAATAATTTTTTGAAAAATTCACTATAGAAAAGGCAATCCTCGGTATATTTAAAATTTGCGACATTAAAAAATTATTTTTTGACAAATTCACTATAGAAAAGGCAATCATCGACGAATTTAAAATTTGCGACAGTAAAAAATTATTTTTTGACAAATTCACTATAGAAAAGGCAATCCCCGGCGTATTGAAAATATGCGACAGTAAAAAATATTATTTTGACAAATTCACTATAGAAAAGGCAATCCTCGGCGTATTTAAAATTTTCGACAGTAAAAAATTATTTTTTGACAAATTCGCTATAGAAAAGGCAATCCCCGGCGTATTTTAAATTTGCGACCGTAAAAAATAATTTGTTGAAAAATTTACTATAGAAAAGGCAATCCTCGGAGTATTTAAAATTTGCGACAGTAAAAAATAATTTTTTGAAAAATTCACTATAGAAAAGGCAATCCTCGGTATATTTAAAATTTGCGACATCAAAAAATTATTTTCTGACAAATTCACTATAGAAAAGGCAATCCTCGACGAATTTAACATTTGCGACAGTAAAAAATTATTTTTTGACAAATTCACCATAGAAAAGGTAATCCTCGGCGTATTTAAAATTTGTGACTGTAAAAAATAATTTATTGAAAATTTTACTATAGAAAAGGCAATCCTCGGCGTATTTAAAATTTGCGACAGTAAAAAATAATTTTTTGAAAAATTCGCTATAGAAAAGGCAATCCTCGGTATATTTAAAATTTGCGACATTAAAAAATTATTTTCTGACAAATTCACTATAGAAAAGGCAATCCTCGACGAATTTAAAATTTGCGACAGTAAAAAATTATTTTTTGAAAAATTTACTATAGAAAAGGCAATACTCGCCGTGTTTAAAATTTTCGACACCAAAAAATAATTTTTTGAAAAATTCACTATAGAAAATTAAATCCTTGGTATATTTAAAATTTGCTAAAGTAAAAAATTATTTTTTGACAAATTCACTATAGAAAAGGCAATCCTCGGTATATTTAAAATTTGCGACAGGAAAAAATTATTTTTTGACAAATTCACTATAGAAAAGGCAATCCTCGGCGTATTTAAAATTTTCGACAGTAAAAAATTATTTTTTGACAAATTCGCTATAGAAAAGGCAATCCCCGGCGTATTTAAAATTTGCGACCGTAAAAAATAATTTCTTGAAAAATTTACTATAGAAAAGGCAATCCTCGGCATATTTAAAATTTGCGACAGTAAAAATTATTTTTTGAAAAATTTACATACAAAAGGCAATCCTCGGCGTATTTAAAATTTGCGACAGCAAAATATAATTTTTTGAAAAATTCACTATAGAAAAGGCAATCATCGGTATATTTAAAATTTGCCACTGTAAAAATTTATTTTTTGACAAACTCACTATAGAAAAGGCAATACTCGGCGTATTAAAAATTTGCGACCGTAAAAAATAATTTTTTGAGAAATTTACTACAGAAAAGGCAATCCTCAGCGTATTTAAAATTTGCGACAGAAAAAAATTATTTTTTTGAAAAATTTACTATAGAAAAGGCAATCCTGGGCGTAGTTAAAATTTGCGACAGTAAAAAATTATTTTTTGAAAAATTCACTATAGAAAAGGCAATCCTCGGTAGATTTAAAATTTGCGACAGTAAAAAAGTATTTTTTGACAAATTCACTATAGAAAAGGCAATCGTCGGCGCATTTAAAATTTGCGACAGTAAAAAATTATTTTTTGACAAATTCACTATAGAAAAGGCAATCCCCGGCGTATTTAAAATTTGCGACCGTAAAAAATAATTTCTTGAAAAATTTACTATAGAAAAGGCAATCCTCGGCATATTTAAAATTTGCGACAGTAAAAATTATTTTTTGAAAAATTTACTATACAAAAGGCAATCCTCGGCGTATTTAAAATTTGCGACAACAAAATATAATTTTTTGGAAAATTCACTATAGAAAAGGCAATCCTCGGTATGCTTAAAATTTGCGACAGTAAAAAATTATTTTTTGACAAATTCACTATAGAAAAGGCAATTCTCGGGTATTTAAAATTTTCGACAGTAAAAAATTATTTTTTGACAAATTCGCTATAGAAAAGGCAATCCCCGGCGTATTTAAAATTTGCGACCGTAAAAGATAATTTCTTGAAAAATTTAATATAGAAAAGGCAATACTCGGCATATTTAAAATTTGCGACAGTAAAAATTATTTTTTGAAAAATTTACTATACAAAAGGCAATCCTCGGCGTATTTAAAATTTGCGACAGCAAAATATAATTTTTTGAAAAATTCACTATAGAAAAGGCAATCATCGGTATATTTAAAATTTGCCACTGTAAAAATTTATTTTTTGACAAATTCACTATAGAAAAGGCAATACTCGGCGTATTAAAAATTTGCGACCGTAAAAAATAATTTTTTGAGAAATTTACTACAGAAAAGGCAATCCTCAGCGTATTTAAAATTTGCGACAGAAAAAAATTATTTTTTTGAAAAATTTACTATAGAAAAGGCAATCCTCGGCGTAGTTAAAATTTGCGACAGTAAAAAATTATTTTTTGAAAAATTCACTATTGAAAAGGCAATCCTCGGTATATTTAAAATTTGCGACAGTAAAAAATTATTTTTTGACAAATTCACTATAGAAAAGGCAATCGTCGGCGCATTTAAAATTTGCGACAGTAAAAAATATTATTTTGACCAATTCACTATAGAAAAGGTAATCCTCGGCGTATTTAAAATTTGCGACAGTAAAAAATTATTTTTTGAAAAATTTACTATAGAAAAGGCAATCCTCGGCGTATTTAAAATTTGCGACAGCAAAAAATAATTTTTTGAAAAATTCACTATAGAAAAGGCAATCATCGGTATATTTAAAATTTGCCACTGTAAAAATTTATTTTTTGACAAATTCACTATAGAAAAGGCAATACCCGGCGTATTCAAAATTTGCGACCGTAAAAAATAATTTTTTGAGAAATTTACTATAGAAAAGGCAATCCTCAGCGTATTTAAAATTTGCGACAGAAAAAAATTATTTTTTTGAAAAATTTACTATAGATAAGGCAATCCTCGGCGTTGTTAAAATTTGCGACAGCACAAAATATTTTTTTGAAAAATTCACTATAGAAAATTAAATCCTCGGTATATTTAAAATTTGCGACAGAAAAAAATTATTTTTTGACAAATTCACTATAGAAAAGGCAATCCTTGGCGTATTTAAAATTTGCGACAGTAAAAAATATTATTTTGACAAATTCACTATAGAAAAGGCAATCCTCGGCGTATTTAAAATTTGCGACAGTAAAAAATTATTTTTTGAAAAATTTACTATAGAAAAGGAAATCCTCGGCGTATTTAAAATTTGCGACAGCAAAAAATAATTTTTTGAAAAATTCACTATAGAAAAGGCAAACCTCGGTATATTAAAAATTTGTGACAGTAAAAAATTATTTTTTGACTAATTCACTATAGAAAAGGCAATCCTCGGCGCATTTAAAATTTGCGACAGTAAAAAATATTATTTTGACCAATTCGCTATAGAAAAGGCAATCCTCGGCGTATTTAAAATTTGCGACAGTAAAAAATTATTTTTTGAAAAATTTACTATAGAAAAGGCAATACTCGCCGTGTTTAAAATTTTCGACACCAAAAAATAATTTTTTGAAAAATTCACTATAGAAAATTAAATCTTTGGTATATTTAAAATTTGCTACAGTAAAAAATTATTTTTTGAAAAATTCACTATAGAAAAGGCAATCCTCGGTATATTTAAAATTTGCGACAGTAAAAAATTATTTTTTGACAAATTCACTATAGAAAAGGCAATCGTCGGCGCATTTAAAATTTGCGACAGTAAAAAATATTATTTTGACCAATTCACTATAGAAAAGGCAATCCTCGGCGTATTTAAAATTTGCGACAGTAAAAAATTATTTTTTGAAAAATTTACTATAGAAAAGGCAATACTCGCCGTGTTTAAAATTTTCGACAGCAAAAAATAATTTTTTGAAAAATTCACTGTAGAAAATTAAATCCTTGGTATATTTAAAATTTGCTACAGTAAAAAATTATTTTTTGACAAATTCACTATAGAAAAGGCAATCCTCGGTATATTTAAAATTTGCGACAGGAAAAAATTATTTTTTGACAAATTCACTATAGAAAAGGCAATCCTCGGCGCATTTAAAATTTGCGACAGTAAAAAATATTATTTTGACCAATTCACTATAGAAAAGGCAATCCGCGCCGTATTTAAAATTTGCGACAGTTAAAAATAATTTTTTGAAAAATTTACTACAGAAAAGGCAATCCTCGGCGTATTTAAAATTTGCGATAGCAAAAAATAATTTTTTGAAAAATTCACTATAGAAAACGCAATCATCGGTATATTTAAAATTTGCGACAGTAAAAATTATTTTTTGGCAAATTCACTATAGAAAAGGCAATCCTCGACGAATTTAACATTTGCGACAGTAAAAAATTATTTTTTGACAAATTCACCATAGAAAAGGTAATCCTCGGCGTATTTAAAATTTGTGACTGTAAAAAATAATTTATTGAAAATTTTACTATAGAAAAGGCAATCCGCGGCGTATTTAAAATTTGCGACAGTAAAAAATAATTTTTTGAAAAATTCGCTATAGAAAAGGCAATCCTCGGTATATTTAAAATTTGCGACATTAAAAAATTATTTTCTGACAAATTCACTATAGAAAAGGCAATCCTCGACGAATTTAAAATTTGCGACAGTAAAAAATTATTTTTTGAAAAATTTACTATAGAAAAGGCAATACTCGCCGTGTTTAAAATTTTCGACACCAAAAAATAATTTTTTGAAAAATTCACTATAGAAAATTAAATCCTTGGTATATTTAAAATTTGCTACAGTAAAAAATTATTTTTTGACAAATTCACTATAGAAAAGGCAATCCCCGGCGTATTTAAAATTTGCGACCGTAAAAAATTATTTTTTGACAAATTCACTATAGAAAAGGCAATCCCCGGCGTATTTAAAATTTGCGACCGTAAAAAATAATTTCTTGAAAAATTTACTATAGAAAAGGCAATCCTCGGCGTATTTAAAATTTGCGACAGTAAAAAATAATTTTTTGAAAAATTCACTATAGAAAGGCAATCCTCGGTATATTTAAAATTTGCGACATTAAAAAATTATTTTTTGACAAATTCACTACAGAAAAGGCAATCCTCGACGAATTTAAAATTTGCGACAGTAAAAAATTATTTTTTGACAAATTCACTATAGAAAAGGCAATTCTCGGCGTATTTAAAATTTTCGACAGTAAAAAATTATTTTTTGACAAATTCGCTATAGAAAAGGCAATCCCCGGCGTATTTAAAATTTGCGACCGTAAAAAATAATTTCTTGAAAAATTTACTATAGAAAAGGCAATCCTCGGCATATTTAAAATTTGCGACAGTAAAAATTATTTTTTGAAAAATTTACTATACAAAAGGCAATCCTCGGCGTATTTAAAATTTGCGACAGCAAAATATAATTTTTTGAAAAATTCACTATAGAAAAGGCAACCATCGGTATATTTAAAATTTGCCACTGTAAACATTTATTTTTTGAAAAATTCACTATAGAAAAGGCAATACTCGGCGTATTAAAAATTTGCGACCGTAAAAAATAATTTTTTGAGAAATTTACTACAGAAAAGGCAATCCTCAGCGTATTTAAAATTTGCGACAGAAAAAAATTATTTTTTTGAAAAATTTACTATAGAAAAGGCAATCCTCGGCGTTGTTAAAATTTGCGACAGTAAAAAATTATTTTTTGAAAAATTCACTATAGAAAAGGCAATCCTCGGTATATTTAAAATTTGCGACAGAAAAAATTATTTTTTGACAAATTCACTATAGAAAAGGCAATCCTCGACGAATTTAAAATTTGCGACAGTAAAAAATACTATTTTGACAAATTCACTATAGAAAAGGCAATCCTCGGTATGTTTAAAATTTGCGACAGTAAAAAATTATTTTTTGACAAATTCACTATAGAAAAGGCAATCCTCGGCGTATTTAAAATTTTCGACAGTAAAAAATTATTTTTTGACAAATTCGCTATAGAAAAGGCAATCCCCGGCGTATTTAAAATTTGCGACCGTAAAAAATAATTTCTTGATAAATTTTCTATAGAAAAGGCAATCCTCGGCATGTTTAAAATTTCCGACAGTAAAAATTATTTTTTCAAAAATTTACTATACAAAAGGCAATCCTCGGCGTATTTAAAATTTTCGACAGCAAAAAATAATTTTTTGAAAAATTCACTATAGAAAAGGCAATCATCAGTATATTTAAAATTTGCCACTGTAAAATTTTATTTTTTGACAAATTCACTATAGAAAAGGCAATACGCGGCGTATTTAAAATTTGTTACTGTAAAAAATAATTTATTGAAAATTTTACTATAGAAAAGGCAATCCTCGGCGTATTTCAAATTTGCGACAGTAAAAAATAATTTTTTGAAAAATTCACTATAGAAAAGGCAATCCTCGGCATATTTAAAATTTGCGACAGTAAAAATTATATTTTGAAAAATTTACTATACAAAAGGCAATCCTCGACGTATTTAAAATTTGCGACAGCAAAAAAAATTTTTTTGAAAATTTCACTATAGAAAAGGCAATCATCGGTATATTTAAAATTTGCCACTGTAAAATTTTATTTTTTGACAAATTCACTATAGAAAAGCAATACTCGGCGTATTTAAATTTTGTTACTGTAAAAAATAATTTATTGAAAATTTTACTATAGAAAAGGCAATCCTCGGCGTATTTAAAATTTGCGACAGTAAAAAATAATTTTTTTAAAAATTCACTATAGAAAAGGCAATCCTCGGCATATTTATAATTTGCGACAGTAAAAATTATATTTTGAAAAATTTACTATACAAAAGGCAATCCTCGGCGTATTTAAAATTTGCGACAGCAAAATATAATTTTTTGAAAAATTCACTATAGAAAAGGCAACCATCGGTATATTTAAAATTTGCCACTGTAAACATTTATTTTTTGAAAAATTCACTATAGAAAAGGCAATACTCGGCGTATTAAAAATTTGCGACCGTAAAAAATAATTTTTTGAGAAATTTACTACAGAAAAGGCAATCCTCAGCGTATTTAAAATTTGCGACAGAAAAAAATTATTTTTTTGAAAAATTTACTATAGAAAAGGCAATCCTCGGCGTTGTTAAAATTTGCGACAGTAAAAAATTATTTTTTGAAAAATTCACTATAGAAAAGGCAATCCTCGGTATATTTAAAATTTGCGACAGAAAAAATTATTTTTTGACAAATTCACTATAGAAAAGGCAATCCTCGACGAATTTAAAATTTGCGACAGTAAAAAATATTATTTTGACAAATTCGCTATAGAAAAGACAATCCTCGGTATGTTTAAAATTTGCGACAGTAAAAATTATTTTTTGTCAAATTCACTATAGAAAAGGCAATCCTCGACGAATTTAACATTTTCGACAGTAAAAAATTATTTTTTGACAAATTCACCATAGAAAAGGTAATCCTCGGCGTATTTAAAATTTGTGACTGTAAAAAATAATTTATTGAAAATTTTACTATAGAAAAGGCAATCCTCGGCGTATTTAAAATTTGCGACAGTAAAAAATAATTTTTTGAAAAATTCGCTATAGAAAAGGCAATCCTCGGTATATTTAAAATTTGCGACATTAAAAAATTATTTTCTGACAAATTCACTATAGAAAAGGCAATCCTCGACGAATTTAAAATTTGCGACAGTAAAAAATTATTTTTTGAAAAATTTACTATAGAAAAGGCAATGCCCGCCGTGTTTAAAATTTTCGACACCAAAAAATAATTTTTTGAAAAATTCACTATAGAAAATTAAATCCTTGGTATATTTAAAATTTGCTACAGTAAAAAATTATTTTTTGACAAATTCACTATAGAAAAGGCAATCCCCGGC
Organism: Dioctria rufipes; assembly: GCA_963924295.1. Lineage (NCBI taxonomy): Eukaryota > Metazoa > Arthropoda > Insecta > Diptera > Asilidae > Dioctria > Dioctria rufipes. The sequence continues at coordinate 33,830 of CAWUPM010000904.1, forward strand.
GTATTTAAAATTTGCGACCGTAAAAAATTATTTTTGACAAATTCACTATAGAAAAGGCAATCCCCGGCGTATTTAAAATTTGCGACCGTAAAAAATAATTTCTTGAAAAATTTACTATAGAAAAGGCAATCCTCGGCGTATTTAAAATTTGAGACAGTAAAAAATAATTTTTTGAAAAATTCACTATAGAAAGGCAATCGTCGGTATATTTAAAATTTGCGACATTAAAAAATTATTTTTTGACAAATTCACTATAGAAAAGGCAATTATCGACGAATTTAAAATTTGCGACAGTAAAAAATTATTTTTTGACAAATTCACTATAGAAAAGGCAATTCTCGGCGTATTTAAAATTTTCGACAGTAAAAAATTATTTTTTGACAAATTCGCTATAGAAAAGGCAATCCCCGGCGTATTTAAAATTTGCGACCGTAAAAAATAATTTCTTGAAAAATTTACTATAGAAAAGGCAATCCTCGGCATATTTAAAATTTGCGACAGTAAAAATTATTTTTTGAAAAATTTACTATACAAAAGGCAATCCTCGGCGTATTTAAAACTTGCGACAGCAAAATATAATTTTTTGAAAAATTCACTATAGAAAAGGCAACCATCGGTATATTTAAAATTTGCCACTGTAAACATTTATTTTTTGAAAAATTCACTATAGAAAAGGCAATACTCGGCGTATTAAAAATTTGCGACCGTAAAAAATAATTTTTTGAGAAATTTACTACAGAAAAGGCAATCCTCAGCGTATTTAAAATTTGCGACAGAAAAAAATTATTTTTTTGAAAAATTTACTATAGAAAAGGCAATCCTCGGCGTTGTTAAAATTTGCGACAGTAAAAAATTATTTTTTGAAAAATTCACTATAGAAAAGGCAATCCTCGGTATATTTAAAATTTGCGACAGAAAAAATTATTTTTTGACAAATTCACTATAGAAAAGGCAATCCTCGACGAATTTAAAATTTGCGACAGTAAAAAATATTATTTTGACAAATTCACTATAGAAAAGGCAATCCTCGGTATGTTTAAAATTTGCGACAGTAAAAAATTATTTTTTGACAAATTCACTATAGAAAAGGCAATCCTCGGCGTATTTAAAATTTTCGACAGTATAAAATTATTTTTTGACAAATTCGCTATAGAAAAGGCAATCCCCGGCGTATTTAAAATTTGCGACCGTAAAAAATAATTTCTTGAAAAATTTTCTATAGAAAAGGCAATCCTCGGCATATTTAAAATTTCCGACAGTAAAAATTATTTTTTGAAAAATTTACTATACAAAAGGCAATCCTCGGCGTATTTAAAATTTGCGACAGCAAAAAATAATTTTTTGAAAAATTCACTATAGAAAAGGCAATCATCAGTATATTTAAAATTTGCCACTGTAAAATTTTATTTTTTGACAAATTCACTATAGAAAAGGCAATACTCGGCGTATTTAAAATTTGTTACTGTAAAAAATAATTTATTGAAAATTTTACTATAGAAAAGGCAATCCTCGGCGTATTTAAAATTTGCGACAGTAAAAAATAATTTTTTGAAAAATTCACTATAGAAAAGGCAATCCTCGCCATATTTAAAATTTGCGACAGTAAAAATTATATTTTGAAAAATTTACTATACAAAAGGCAATCCTCGGCGTTTTTAAAATTTGCGACAGCAAAAAAATTTTTTTTGAAAATTTCACTATAGAAAAGGCAATCATCGGTACATTTAAAATTTGCCACTGTAAAATTTTATTTTTTGACAAATTCACTATAGAAAAGGCAATACTCGGCGTATTTAAAATTTGTGACTGTAAAAAATAATTTATTGAAAATTTTACTATACAAAAGGCAATCCTCGGCGTATTTAAAATTTGCGACAGCAAAAAATAATTTTTTGAAAAATTCACTATAGAAAAGGCAATCATCGGTATATTTAAAATTTGCCACTGTAAAATTTTATTTTTTGACAAATTCACTATAGAAAAGGCAATCCTCGACGAATTTAAAATTTGCGACAGTAAAAAATTATTTTTTGACAAATTCACTATAGAAAAGGCAATCCTCGGCGTATTTAAAATTTGCGACAGTAAAAATTATTTTTTGGCAAATTCACTATAGAAAAGGCAATCCTCGGGGTTTTTAAAATTTTCGACAGTAAAAAATTATTTTTTGACAAATGCACCATAGAAAAGGTAATCCTCGGCGTATTTAAAATTTGTGACTGTAAAAAATAATTTATTGAAAATTTTACTATAGAAAAGGCAATCCTCGGCGTATTTAAAATTTTCGACAGTAAAAAATTATTTTTTGACAAATTCGCTATAGAAAAGGCAATCCCCGGCGTATTTAAAATTTGCGACCGTAAAAAATAATTTCTTGAAAAATTTACTATAGAAAATGCAATCCTCGGCATATTTAAAATTTGCGACAGTAAAAATTATTTTTTGAAAAATTTACTATACAAAAGGCAATCCTCGGCGTATTTAAAACTTGCGACAGCAAAATATAATTTTTTGAAAAATTCACTATAGAAAAGGCAACCATCGGTATATTTAAAATTTGCCACTGTAAACATTTATTTTTTGAAAAATTCACTATAGAAAAGGCAATACTCGGCGTATTAAAAATTTGCGACCGTAAAAAATAATTTTTTGAGAAATTTACTACAGAAAAGGCAATCCTCAGCGTATTTAAAATTTGCGACAGAAAAAAATTATTTTTTTGAAAAATTTACTATAGAAAAGGCAATCCTCGGCGTTGTTAAAATTTGCGACAGTAAAAAATTATTTTTTGAAAAATTCACTATAGAAAAGGCAATCCTCGGTATATTTAAAATTTGCGACAGAAAAAATTATTTTTTGACAAATTCACTATAGAAAAGGCAATCCTCGACGAATTTAAAATTTGCGACAGTAAAAAATATTATTTTGACAAATTCACTATAGAAAAGGCAATCCTCGGTATGTTTAAAATTTGCGACAGTAAAAAATTATTTTTTGACAAATTCACTATAGAAAAGGCAATCCTCGGCGTATTTAAAATTTTCGACAGTATAAAATTATTTTTTGACAAATTCGCTATAGAAAAGGCAATCCCCGGCGTATTTAAAATTTGCGACCGTAAAAAATAATTTCTTGAAAAATTTTCTATAGAAAAGGCAATCCTCGGCATATTTAAAATTTCCGACAGTAAAAATTATTTTTTGAAAAATTTACTATACAAAAGGCAATCCTCGGCGTATTTAAAATTTGCGACAGCAAAAAATAATTTTTTGAAAAATTCACTATAGAAAAGGCAATCATCAGTATATTTAAAATTTGCCACTGTAAAATTTTATTTTTTGACAAATTCACTATAGAAAAGGCAATACTCGGCGTATTTAAAATTTGTTACTGTAAAAAATAATTTATTGAAAATTTTACTATAGAAAAGGCAATCCTCGGCGTATTTAAAATTTGCGACAGTAAAAAATAATTTTTTGAAAAATTCACTATAGAAAAGGCAATCCTCGGCATATTTAAAATTTGCGACAGTAAAAATTATATTTTGAAAAATTTACTATACAAAAGGCAATCCTCGGCGTTTTTAAAATTTGCGATAGCAAAAAAAATTTTTTTGAAAATTTCACTATAGAAAAGGCAATCATCGGTACATTTAAAATTTGCCACTGTAAAATTTTATTTTTTGACAAATTCACTATAGAAAAGGCAATACTCGGCGTATTTAAAATTTGTGACTGTAAAAAATAATTTATTGAAAATTTTACTATACAAAAGGCCAATCCTCGGCGTATTTAAAATTTGCGACAGCAAAAAATAATTTTTTGAAAAATTCACTATAGAAAAGGCAATCATCGGTTATATTTTAAAATTTGCCCACTGTAAAATTTTATTTTTTGACAAATTCACTATAGAAAAGGCAATCCTCGACGAATTTAAAATTTGCGACAGTAAAAAATTATTTTTTGACAAATTCACTATAGAAAAGGCAATCCTCGGCGTATTTAAAATTTGCGACAGTAAAAATTATTTTTTGGCAAATTCACTATAGAAAAGGCAATCCTCGGGGTTTTTAAAATTTTCGACAGTAAAAAATTATTTTTTGACAAATTCACCATAGAAAAGGTAATCCTCGGCGTATTTAAAATTTGTGACTGTAAAAAATAATTTATTGAAAATTTTACTATAGAAAAGGCAATCCTCGGCGTATTTAAAATTTGCGACAGTAAAAAATAATTTTTTGAAAAATTCACTATAGAAAAGGCAATCCTCGGTATATTTAAAATTTGCGACATTAAAAAATTATTTTTTGACAAATTCACTATAGAAAAGGCAATCCTCGACGAATTTAAAATTTGCGACAGTAAAAAATTATTTTTTGACAAATTCACTATAGAAAAGGCAATCTCCGGCGTATTGAAAATTTGCGACAGTAAAAAATATTATTATGACAAATTCACTATAGAAAAGGCAATCCTCGGCGTATTTAAAATTTTCGACAGTAAAAAATTATTTTTTGACAAATTCGCTATAGAAAAGGCAATCCCCGGCGTATTTAAAATTTGCGACCGTAAAAAATAATTTCTTGAAAAATTTACTATAGAAAAGGCAATCCTCGGCATATTTAAAATTTGCGACAGTAAAAATTATTTTTTGAAAAATTTACATACAAAAGGCAATCCTCGGCGTATTTAAAATTTGCGACCGTAAAAAATAATTTCTTGAAAAATTTACTATAGAAAAGGCAATCCTCGGCATATTTAAAATTTGCGACAGTAAAAATTATTTTTTGAAAAATTTACATACAAAAGGCAATCCTCGGCGTATATAAAATTTGCGACAGCAAAATATAATTTTTTGAAAAACTCACTATAGAAAAGGCAATCATCGGTATATTTAAAATTTGCCACTGTAAAAATTTATTTTTTGACAAATTCACTATAGAAAAGGCAATACTCGGCGTATTAAAAATTTGCGACCGTAAAAAATAATTTTTTGAGAAATTTACTACAGAAAAGGCAATCCTCAGCGTATTTAAAATTTGCGACAGAAAAAAATTATTTTTTTGAAAAATTTACTATAGAAAAGGCAATCCTCGGCGTAGTTAAAATTTGCGACAGTAAAAAATTATTTTTTGAAAAATTCACTATAGAAAAGGCAATCCTCGGTACATTTAAAATTTGCGACAGTAAAAAATTATTTTTTGACAAATTCACTATAGAAAAGGCAATCGTCGGCGCATTTAAAATTTGCGACAGTAAAAAATATTATTTTGACCAATTCACTATAGAAAAGGTAATCCTCGGCGTATTTAAAATTTGCGACAGTAAAAAATCATTTGTTGAAAAATTTACTATAGAAAAGGCAATCCTCGGCGTATTTAAAATTTGCGACAGCAAAAAATAATTTTTGAAAAATTCACTATAGAAAAGGCAATCATCGGTATATTTAAAATTTGCCACTGTAAAAATTTATTTTTTGACAAATTCACTATAGAAAAGGCAATACCCGGCGTATTAAAAATTTGCGACCGTAAAAAATAATTTTTTGAGAAATTTACTATAGAAAAGGCAATCCTCAGAGTATTTAAAATTTGCGACAGAAAAAAATTATTTTTTTGAAAAATTTACTATAGATAAGGCAATCCTCGGCGTTGTTAAAATTTGCGACAGCACAAAATATTTTTTTGAAAAATTCACTATAGAAAATTAAATCCTCGGTATATTTAAAATTTGCGACAGAAAAAAATTATTTTTTGAGAAATTCACTATAGAAAAGGCAATCCTTGGCGTATTTAAAATTTGCGACAGTAAAAAATATTATTTTGACAAATTCACTATAGAAAAGGCAATCCCCGGCGTATTTAAAATTTGCGACCGTAAAAAATAATTTCTTGAAAAATTTACTTTAGAAAAGGCAATCCTCGGCATGTTTAAAATTTGCGACAGTAAAAATTATTTTTTGAAAAATTTACTATACAAAAGGCAATCCTCGGCGTATTTAAAATTTGCGACAGCAAAATATAATTTTTTGAAAAATTCTCTATAGAAAAGGCAATCCTCGGTATGCTTAAAATTTGCGACAGTAAAAAATTATTTTTTGACAAATTCACTATAGAAAAGGCAATTCTCGGGTATTTAAAATTTTCGACAGTAAAAAATTATTTTTTGACAAATTCGCTATAGAAAAGGCAATCCCCGGCGTATTTAAAATTTGCGACCGTAAAAAATAATTTCTTGAAAAATTTAATATAGAAAAGGCAATCCTCGGCATATTTAAAATTTGCGACAGTAAAAATAATTTTTTGAAAAATTTACTATACAAAAGGCAATCCTCGGCGTATTTAAAATTTGCGACAGCAAAATATAATTTTTTGAAAAATTCACTATAGAAAAGGCAATCATCGGTATATTTAAAAATTTGCCACTGTAAAAATTAATTTTTTGACAAATTCACTACAGAAAAGGCAATACTCGGCGTATTAAAAATTTGCGACCGTAAAAAATAATTTTTTGAGAAATTTACTACAGAAAAGGCAATCCTCAGCGTATTTAAAATTTGCGACAGAAAAAAATTATTTTTTTGAAAAATTTACTATAGAAAAGGCAATCCTCGGCGTAGTTAAAATTTGCGACAGTAAAAAATTATTTTTGAAAAATTCACTATAGAAAAGGCAATCCTCGGTACATTTAAAATTTGCGACAGTAAAAAATTATTTTTTGACAAATTCACTATAGAAAAGGCAATCGTCGGCGCATTTAAAATTTGCGACAGTAAAAAATATTATTTTGACCAATTCACTATAGAAAAGGTAATCCTCGGCGTATTTAAAATTTGCGACAGTAAAAAATCATTTTTTGAAAAATTTACTATAGAAAAGGCAATCCTCGGCGTATTTAAAATTTGCGACAGCAAAAAATAATTTTTTGAAAAATTCACTATAGAAAAGGCAATCATCGGTATATTTAAAATTTGCCACTGTAAAAATTTATTTTTTGACAAATTCACTATAGAAAAGGCAATACCCGGCGTATTAAAAATTTGCGACCGTAAAAAATAATTTTTTGAGAAATTTACTATAGAAAAGGCAATCCTCAGCGTATTTAAAATTTGCGACAGAAAAAAATTATTTTTTTGAAAAATTTACTATAGATAAGGCAATCCTCGGCGTTGTTAAAATTTGCGACAGCACAAAATATTTTTTTGAAAAATTCACTATAGAAAATTAAATCCTCGGTATATTTAAAATTTGCGACAGAAAAAAATTATTTTTGAGAAATTCACTATAGAAAAGGCAATCCTTGGCGTATTTAAAATTTGCGACAGTAAAAAATATTATTTTGACAAATTCACTATAGAAAAGGCAATCCTCGGCGTATTTAAAATTTGCGACAGTAAAAAATTATTTTTTGAAAAATTTACTATAGAAAAGGAAATCCTCGGCGTATTTAAAATTTGCGACAGCAAAAAATAATTTTTTGAAAAATTCACTATAGAAAACGCAAACCTCGGTATATTAAAAATTTGTGACAGTAAAAAATTATTTTTTGACTAATTCACTATAGAAAAGGCAATCCTCGGCGCATTTAAAATTTGCGACAGTAAAAAATATTATTTTGACCAATTCGCTATAGAAAAGGCAATCCTCGGCGTATTTAAAATTTGCGACAGTAAGAAATTATTTTTTGAAAAATTTACTATAGAAAAGGCAATACTCGCCGTGTTTAAAATTTTCGACACAAAAAAATAATTTTTTGAAAAATTCACTATAGAAAATTAAATCTTTGGTATATTTAAAATTTGCTACAATAAAAAATTATTTTTGAAAAATTCACTATAGAAAAGGCAATCCTCGGTATATTTAAAATTTGCGAGAGTAAAAAATTATTTTTTGACAAATTCACTATAGAAAAGGCAATCGTCGGCGCATTTAAAATTTGCGACAGTAAAAAATATTATTTTGACCAATTCACTATAGAAAAGGCAATCCTCGGCGTACTTAAAATTTGCGACAGTAAAAAATTATTTTTTGAAAAATTTACTATAGAAAAGGCAATACTCGCCGTGTTTAAAATTTTCGACAGCAAAAAATAATTTTTTGAAATATTCACTGTAGAAAATTAAATCCTTGGTATATTTAAAATATGCTACAGTAAAAAATTATTTTTTGACAAATTCACTATAGAAAAGGCAATCCTCGGTATATTTAAAATTTGCGACAGGAAAAAATTATTTTTTGACAAATTCACTATAGAAAAGGCAATCCTCGGCGCATTTAAAAATTGCGACAGTAAAAAATATTATTTTGACCAATTCACTATAGAAAAGGCAATCCGCGCCGTATTTAAAATTTGCGACAGTTACAAATAATTTTTTGAAAAATTTACTACAGAAAAGGCAATTCTCGGCGTATTTAAAATTTGCGATAGCAAAAAATAATTTTTTGAAAAATTCACTATAGAAAACGCAATCATCGGTATATTTAAAATTTGCGACAGTAAAAATTATTTTTTGGCAAATTCACTATAGAAAAGGCAATCCTCGTGGTATTTAAAATTTTCGACAGTAAAAAATTATTTTTTGACAAATTCACCATAGAAAAGGTAATCCTCGGCGTATTTAAAATTTGTGACTGTAAAAAATAATTTATTGAAAATTTTACTATAGAAAAGGCAATCCTCGGCGTATTTAAAATTTGCGACAGTAAAAAATAATTTTTTGAAAAATTCACTATAGATAAGGCAATCCTCGGTATATTTAAAATTTGCGACATTAAAAAATTATTTTCTGACAAATTCACTATAGAAAACGCAATCCTCGACGAATTTAAAATTTGCGACAGTAAAAAATTATTTTTTGACAAATTCACTATAGAAAAGGCAATCCTCGGCGTATTTAAAATTTGCGACAATAAAAATTATTTTTTGGCAAATTCACTATAGAAAAGGCAATCCTCGGGGTATTTAAAATTTTCGACAGCAAAAAATTATTTTTTGACAAATTCACCATAGAAAAGGTAATCCTCGGCGTATTTAAAATTTGTGACTGTAAAAAATAATTTATTGAAAATTTTACTATAGAAAAGGCAATCCTCGGCGTATTTAAAATTTGCGACAGTAAAAAATATTTTTTTGAAAAATTCACTATAGAAAAGGCAATCCTCGGTATGTTTAAAATTTGCGACATTAAAAAATTATTTTTTGACAAATTCACTATAGAAAAGGCAATCCTCGAAGAATTTAAAATTTGTGACAGTAAAAAATTATTTTTTG